>CAMXCT020005001.1:895000-1085000 GCA_947184155.2 Cladocopium goreaui | reverse complement strand
AACAATCAAACATGACCGGACATTGTATATACTGTAATTTGGTGTCTCAGACTCTCCCCTTTGGCTGGCCATGTGTGTTTTGAGGCGCCTTGTGGAGTTGTTTGAAAACTGGGATTCCGATCTTTGTCCTCCAAACACATCCAAACACCGGTAATCTTCTCTTAGTGAATCGCTATGATGGTTTCCCTATGAAATTCTACAGGTTTTAACACTACAGGTTTTGGTTCGCCTGGACGATCCTGGAAGTCTGGTCACATTTCTCCATGATTTTTCTCCATGTTTTCCATAGAAAAACCACGCATTCCCCGGTTTTCTCCCCAGCTTTTCGCTTGGATCCGCCACGTTTCGTGGAGCTACTCGTCACCTCGCAGCCCGCGGGGATCACGCTGCTGGTCTCCAGGCGCACGAAGCTGGGACACACCGTCTGGCAGCGCAGGTAGATCCTGGGACAGCATTGTGATCATTGTGTTATGTATGTAATATATATATATATATACATAATATATATATATATATGTATATATATATATATATAGCATAGTATATATATATATATGTGTTATATATATATATAATCCTATATAATTTTGATAGTAATATATAGGTTTATATTAATATGATATATGAATGTAGATCATGTAGCACATATCCCAACAGGAATGGGGATGGTCAGCAAGGAGAAGGCGGAACAACAAGCTTGGAAGTGTATAGCATGATAGCGTCCCATGATGAATACCACTATAATGATCTATAATGGGTGTATTCACAACTGGCAACTAGAAACACATACAGTAGAACAAGAGGATATCCGCCGACCCCAGCCATCTGCAGGGGGAGCGCGCCCAAGAAAAAGTGGCTTTGCAGCATGTTCTTTGGCCTTTCAGCAGCATGTTCTTTGGCCACCTGCCTGGCGCTTTCCTTGAGATTTTCTGTTGGTTTCAGAAAGCGACGTTAGGCACTGGGCTGGCCTTAAACCCCTCAAGGCGCCCTAGGCTGCCCTTAAACCCCTTCCCGGCGCTCTTGGCGGCCCAGCAGCATGTCCTTTGGCCACCTGCCGGGCGCTTTCCTTGAAATTTTCTCCTGGTTTCAGAAAGCGACGTTAGGCACTGGGCTGGCCTTAAACCCCTCCCGGCGCCCTAGGCTGCCCTTAAACCCCTTCCCGGCGCTCTTGGCGGCCCAGCAGCATGTCCTTTGGCCACCTGCCTGGCGCTTTCCTTGAAATTTTCTGTTGGTTTCAGAAAGCGACGTTAGGCACTGGGCTGGCCTTAAACCCCTCCCGGCGCCCTAGGCTGCCCTTAAACCCCTTCCCGGCGCTCTTGGCGGCCCAGCAGCATGTCCTTTGGCCACCTGCCGGGCGCTTTCCTTGAGATTTTCTCCTGGTTTCAGAAAGCGACGTTAGGCACTGGGCTGGCCTTAAACCCCTCCCGGCGCCCTAGGCTGCCCTTAAACACTTAAACCCCTTCCCGGCGCTCTTGGCGGCCCAGCAGCATGTCCTTTGGCCACCTGCCGGGCGCTTTCCTTGAGATTTTCTCCTGGTTTCAGAAAGCGACGTTAGGCACTGGGCTGGCCTTAAACCCTTCCCGGCGCCCTAGGCTGCCCTTAAACCCCTTCCCGGCGCTCTTGGCGGCCCAGCAGCATGTCCTTTGGCCACCTGCCGGCCGCTTTCCTTGAGATTTTCTCCTGGTTTCAGAAAGCGACGTTAGGCACTGGGCTGGCCTTAAACCCCTCCCGGCGCCTTAGGCTGCCCTTAAACCCTTCCCGGCGCTCTTGGCGGCCCAGCAGCATGTCCTTTGGCCACCTGCCGGCCGCTTTCCTTGAGATTTTCTTCTGGTTTCAGAAAGCGACGTTAGGCACTGGGCTGGCCTTAAACCCTTCCCGGCGCAGTAGGCTGCCCTTAAACCCTTCCCGGCGCTCTTGGCGGCCCAGCAGCATGTCCTTTGGCCACCTGCCGGCCGCTTTCCTTGAGATTTTCTCCGGGTTTCAGAAAGCGACGTTAGGCACTGGGCTGGCCTTAGACCCCTCCCGGCGCCCTAGGCTGCCCTTAAACCCCTTCCCGGCGCTCTTGGCGGCCCAGCAGCATGTCCTTTGGCCACCTGCCGGGCGCTTTCCTTGAGATTTTCTCCTGGTTTCAAAAAGCGACGTTAGGCACTGGGCTGGCCTTAAACCCTTCCCAGCGCCCTAGGCTGCCCTTAAACCCCTTCCCAGCGCTCTTGGCGGCCCAGCAGCATGTCCTTTGGCCACCTGCCGGGCGCTTTCCTTGAAATTTTCTCCTGGTTTCAGAAAGCGACTTTAAGCACTCGGCTGGCCCTAAACCCCTCCCGGCGCCCTAGGCTGCCCTTAAACCCCTTCCCGGCGCTCTTGGCGGCCCAGCAGCATGTCCTTTGGCCACCTGCCGGGCGCTTTCCTTGAGATTTTCTCCTGGTTTCAGAAAGCGACGTTAGGCACTGGGCTGGCCTTAAACCCTTCCCGGCGCAGTAGGCTGCCCTTAAACCCTTCCCGGCGCTCTTGGCGGCCCCAGCAGCATGCCTTTGGCACCTGACGGGCGCTTTCCTGAGATTTTCCCCTGGTTTTCAGAAAGCAACGTTAGGCACTAGGCTGGCCTTAAACCCCTCCCGGCGCCCTAACTGCCCCTTAAACCCTTCCCGGCGCTCTTGGCGGCCCAGCAGCATGTCCTTTGGCCACTGCCGGGCGCTTTCCTTGAAGTTTTCTCCTGGTTGTCAGAAAGCGACTGTTAGGCACTAGGCTGCCCTTAAACCCCTCCCGGTGCCCTAGGCAGCATGTCCTTTGGCCACCTGCCGGGCGCTTTCCTTGAAATTTTCTCCTGGTTTCAGAACGCAACGTTAGGCACTAGGCTGCCCTTAAACCCCTCCCGGCGCCCTAGGCCGACCTTAAACTCTTGGCGGCCCAGCAGCATGTCCTTTGGCCACCTGCCGGGCGCTTTCCTTGAGATTTTCTCCTGGTTTCAGAAAGCAACGTTAGGCACTAGGCTGGCCTTAAACCACTCCCGGCGCCCTAGGCTGCCCTTAAACCCCTTCCCGGCGCTCTTGGCGGCCCAGCAGCATGTCCTTTGGCCACCTGCCGCGCGCTTTCCTTGAAATTTTCTCCTGGTTTCAGAAAGCAACGTTAGGCACTAGGCTGCCCTTAAACCCCTCCCCGGCGCTCTTGGCGGCCCAGCAGCATGTCCTTTGGCCACCTCCCGGGCGCTTTCTTTGAGATTTTCTCCTGGTTTCAGAAAGCGACGTTAGGCACTGGGCTGGCCTTAAACCCCTCCCGGCGCCCTAGGCTGCCCTTAAACCCCTTCCCGGCGCTCTTGGCGGCCCAGCAGCATGTCCATGTCTTGGGTCTGACTCAGTCACGTCTTAGCTTTCTGGAAATATGTGGTGTTCCTAAAGCATAACACTTTTAACATTGCCTAGGTTTGGTTTATGTAACCCAATTTTGTCCGAAACAATTGCAGCAAACTGTTCGCACTACCTAATTAATTACTGCATAGAAGATCTCATGATTGTTGAACTGTCACTTTCGTTTGTGCAATTGTTGCAAGCGTGGGGTTGCAGCTTAACAGGGGAGAAACCGTTGACACCCTCAGTAGTCGCGGGTTTCCCTATGATTCACTCCGTTCAGATATATGCATTATATTGAGGTTGGTTTGATTCATTGCCGATTCTTCCGGGGTCGGCGGCAGGGGCGGCAGCCCTTAATCCGGCCAGGGGCCCCCTGGCCGTGTCCTTGCCGAAGGCGATTCTCTCCTCTCCGTAGGAGAGAGGGGCCGCCGCCCCAGCCGCCGACCTCTCCCCCCCGCCAAAAACTACCGCGTTTTACGGTGTTTTGTGCTCTTCCAATTTTTTCCCATTTTTCGGATCTTGTGGCTCAAGATGGGTCAACATGGGCCAACATAGGCCGCAAGATGGGCCAACATAGCCCCAAGATGGGCCAACATAGCCCCAAGATGGGCCAACATAGCGCCCAAGATGGGTCAAGATAGCCCCAAGATGGGCCATCATAGCTCCAAGATGGGCCAACATGGCCCCAAGATGGGCCAACATAGCCCCAACATGGGCCGACATAACCTCAAGCTGGGGCGACATAGCCCCCAAGATGTGCCAACATAGCCTCAAGATATGCCCACAGACCACAAACAACCGACCAGCAACACCGACCCACCAACCCCAAACCTCAAAGCACAACCCAGAGCCGCAACCATCTTACTTCACAAACCAGCAACACCCAACACCGACCTACCAACTCGAAAGCACAAACCCCAAACCCCACCGCACAAACCCCAAGCAGAACCCAGAGCCGCAACCATCTTACTTCACAAACCAGCAACACCCACCACCGACCTACCAACTCGAAAGCACAAACCCCAAACCCGACCGCACAAACCCCGACCGGCCAACCCCTACCCCGCTTGCACACAGGACGCGAAAACGACTGCGACGGGACCTGCAACCAGCTTACTTCGCAAACCAGCCACACCCAACACCGACCTACCAACTCGAAAGCATAAACCCCAAACCCGACAGCACAAACGCCGACCGGCCAACCCCAACCCCGCTTGCACACAGGACTCGACAACACTTGCGATGGGCCCTACCCCAACCAATCCATTCCATACGTGCAAGCACTAACCACGACCAACCAACCCCAAACCTTCCAGCACAACCCTCGACCAACCAACCCCAACCCACCAACCCCAAACCCAAAAGCACAACCCACCACTGACCATCTCAACCCACCACCAACCCCAAACCTTCCAGCACAACCCTCGACCAACCAACCCCAATCCACCAACCCCAATCCACCAACCCCAAACCCAAAAGCACAACCCACCACTGACCATCTCAACCCACCAACCCCAAACCCTCCAGCGCAAACTCCAACCGACCTACCCCAACCCACCAACCCCAAACCCAAACGCACACACCACCAATGACCAATCCCAACCCACCCCAAACCCTGACGCACAAACTACGACCGACCAACCCCAACCCACCAACCCCACAGCACAAACCACCACTGCCTACCCCAACCCACCCATGCCATACCTGCAAGCGCAAACCACGACCGACCAATCCCAACCCACCAACCCCAAACTCAAACGCACAAACTACCGCTGACCAACCCCACCAACCCCACAGTACAATCCACCACTGACCTACCCCAACCCACCACTTCTATACCTGCCAGCACACACCGCGACCGACCAACCCCAACCCACCAAGTCCAAACCCAACGGCACAAACCACCACTGACCAACTCCAACCCACCAACCCCAAACCAACAACAACAACAACAACAACAACCACAACAACAACAACAACAACAACAACAACAACAACAACAACAACAACAACAACAACAACAACAACAACAACAACAACAACAACAACAACAACAACAACAACAACAACAACAACAACAACAACAACAACAACAACAACACACAACAACACACAACAACACACAACAACACACAACAACACACACACAACAACACAAACAACACACAACAACACACCACAACACACCACAACACACAACAACACACAACAACACACAACAACACACAACAACACACAACAACACACAACAACACACAACAACACACAACAACACACAACAACACACAACAACACACAACAACACACAACAACAACAACAACAACACACAACAACAACAACAACACACAACAACACACAACAACACACAACAACACAACAACACACAACAACTCACAACAACAACAACACACAACAACTCACAACACACAACAACACACAACAACACACAACAACACACAACAACACACAACAACACACAACACCACACAACAACACACAACAACACACAACAACACACAACAACACACAACAACACACAACAACACACAACAACACACAACAACACACAACAACAACAACAACAACAACAACAACAACAACAACAACAACAACAACAACAACAACAACAACAACAACAACAACAACCCCCTGCAAGACCCCCTAAACCTAAATCCGCCGCCGCGGCTCCCATGGTTGGGCCCCTGGCCGGCTGTCGCGCGTAAGCGCTTAAATTCGGCTCCGCCGGCTCCCCACGAGTGGCTTGCCCTACGAGCGTCCCAGAGCGACTAGAGCTCTATGGTGAGGCGCACCCCAAGCCGCCGACCCTCCGACGCCGGGCCCCGAAAAACACCAAAAATCCTTCAGGAGGGTGGGGGAGAGCTTTTTGGCCGGAATCCGGGTCGCTCATAAGCGTCTCCAAGAGCAAAAGGCCCCCCCCCCGTTTGGAGGGTACCTAAAATCGGAAAAAAGTGCCGTTTTGACACATTTTTCGGACGATTTTTCGCTTTTCGAAAGTCACAAAATGCTGTAAATTACAACATTTTTGCGTTTTAACGTCTTTTGCGGGAGCCATGCAAAAACGCAGAAAATGCTGTAAATACCAATACTTTTTGGACCCAAGATGCACAGAACACCGCAAATACCAGTGTTTTTGAAAGCCAAGCAAAAAAACACTGTAAATTACAGCATTTTTGGCGGGTTGATCGCAAAAACTGCTGGTATTCACAGTGTTTTTGCAGTTTCAAGAAAACGTGGAAGGCACGAAACACTGTAAATAGCGGTGTTTTGGCAACTTTTGGACGCCGAAACGCTGGTATTTACGCAGTTTTTTGCCCGTGGCGGCGCCAAACCCCTGTAAATTACAGCATTTTCTTCCCTTTCTGAACCGATTTTTTGCCTTGATGAACGCAAAAAACGCTGGTATTTACGCGTTTTTCAAAACATCGAAGATCGTGACGTGAACGAAACCCTGCAAATAACAGTGTTTTAGCCACTTTCGGGGACTAAAACTGTGGTATTTACGCGGGTTCTTGCCATCTGACAGCGCAAAATGCTGTAAATTACAACACTTGGTGCGCTGTTTATGTTCAATTTTTTAACCCGCGATGCTTTCACCTGTTCTTTGCATTCTTCCACAAGAAACAATGTTGCAGATTGAAACTGGACGACAGCGTGACCCGAAAGAAAGCTGGATGGAGGAGTCGCACAGAAGCTTTTACACATACAGGGGCTTTTACACAGAGAAGTCTTTAAACAAAGGAGCTTTTTACACACAGAAGGTTTTACACAGAGAAGTCTTTACTCTAAGGAGCTTTTGCACACAAACATCTAGGAGCCTTTACACACAGAAGCTGTTACACAAAGAAGTCTTTACACAGAAGGCTTTTTACACACAGACGCGTTTGCACACAGAAGCTTTTACACAGAGAAGCCTTCACACAGAGGAGCTTTTACACACAAAAGCATTTACACACAGCAAGCTTTTACACACACAGGGGCTTTTACACAGAGAAGTCCTTACACAAAGGAGTTTTTTACACACAGAAGGTTTTACACAGAGCAGTCTTTACTCTAAGGAGCTTTTGCACACAAACGTCTAGGAGCTTTTTCACACAGAACTTTTTACACGAAAAAGGCCTGACAGAGAGAGTTTTTACACACAGACGCGTTTGCACATAGAAGCTTTTACACAGAGAAGCCTTTACACAGAGGAGCTTTTACACACAAAAGCATTTGCACACAGCAAGCTTTTACACACATAGGGGCTTTTACACAGAGAAGTCTTTACACAAAGGAGCTTTTTACACACAGAAGGTTTTACACAGAGAAGTCTTTACTCTAAGGAGCTTTTGCACACAAACGTCTAGGAGCCTTTACACACAGAAGCTGTTACACAAAGAAGTCTTTACACAAAGGGCTTTTTACACACAGACGCGTTTGCACACAGAAGCTTTTACACAGAGAAGCCTTCACACAGACGAGCTTTTACACACAAAAGCATTTACACACAGCAAGCTTTTACACACACAGGGGCTTTTACACAGAGAAGTCCTTACACAAAGGAGCTTTTTACACACAGAAGGTTTTACACAGAGAAGTCTTTACTCTAAGGAGCTTTCGCATACAAACGTCTAGGAGCTTTTTCACACAGAACTTTTTACACGAAGAAGGCCTGACAGAGAGAGTTTTTACACACAGACGCGTTTGCACACAGAAGCTTTTACACAGAGAAGCCTTTACACAGAGGAGCTTTTACACAAAAGCATTTGCACACAGCAAGCTTTTACACACACAGGGGCTTTTACACAGAGAAGTCTTTACACAAAGGAGCTTTTTACACACAGAAGGTTTTACACAGAGAAGTCTTTACTCTAAGGAGCTTTTGCACACAAACGTCTAGGAGCCTTACACACAGAAGCTGTTACACAAAGAAGTCTTTACACAGAAATATAGCTTTCACACACCCGTCACAGACGCGTTTACACGCAGAAGCTTTTACACAGAGAAGCCTTTACCCTTTACACAGAGGGTTTTTACACACGGAAGCTTTTACACACAGTGAAATTTTTACACAGACGTTTCACACAGAGAAGCTTTCACACACAGAAGCGTTTACACAAAGAAGTCTTTACACAAAGTGGTTTTTACACACAGAAACTTTTACACACAAAAGCTTTTACACAGAGAAGTCTTTGCACAGAGGCGCCTTTACACGAAGTAACAAGTTGAAATTGGCAACAGTTCTTCGGGAAAAACCCTTGGCAGGAGCTTTCGGGAACTCACTTGCTCCCCAAAAAAGCCGTCTATTTCCAACAAAGTTCCTATTCGATGAACTTTTTTCAAAAACATAAGGACTATATTTCTGAAGCAGATCCCCATCCAAAAGCTTTCAAGCCCACACTGCGATGAAATGGAGGGTCGAGAAATCCGGCGGAGCCGACGAGGGGCGTCAGCCCTTAAAATCCGGGCGCCGGCCCCGGGCCGCAGCCCGTGTCCTCGCCGGAGGCCTTCGGTGGTAACCGAAGGTTATATACGGCTGCCCCCCCTGCCGCCGACCACCTCCGGTCAATTCGCGTTCACCCCCGACCCACGATTATACGTGTAATTTACAGTGTATTCTGCGGGTGGTGTTCAAAAAACATCGTTTTTTTACAGGGTTTTGTGGCCTTCGCCGTCTCCAGGTTTCATCTTGGCGACGTTAAAAAACCATAGGTTTTTCATGGTTTTGGGTCTTCGGACGGGGTCCGGAACGGAAAACTGGACATCTTGACGGCCTTGGTGCCAACATAGGGCCAACATCGGCCAAGATGTGGGCTACATGGGTCAACATAAGGCTAAGATAGGGGCAAGCCTGCGCCAACATAGGGCCCACATAGGCTCAAGATGGCCCCAAGATGGCCCAACATAGGTCCAACATGGCTCCAAGATGGCCCAAGACGGCCCAACATAGGCCCAAGATGGCCCCAAGATGGCCCAACATAGGCCCAACATGGCCCCAAGATCGACGACGACCACGACAACAACAACAACAACAACGACGACGACGACGACGACGACGACAACAACAACAACAACAACAACTACTACTACTACGACAACAACAACAACCACCACAACAACAACAACAACCACAACAACCACAACAACAACAACAACAATAAAAAAAACACGACGACCACGACAACAACAACAACAACAACAACAAGAATAAAAAAAAAACGACGGCGACCACGACAGCAACAACAACACCAACAACAATAACAACAACCACCACAACGAGAACAAGAACAACATCCCCGTTCAGATTGGACCCGAGGGGTTGGGAGCCCCATTTTGTAGCTACAGAACGGCGTCCCCAAGGTGCCCTTCTTACAAGTTGGCAGAACCCAACGTTCGCCGAGGAAGGTTTTTGTTACAAAATGGCAGTCCAAGCTGACCCCTAGTTACAAAATGAGTCACCGATTTTGCTCGACTCGCATCCGCTCGCATCCGTTGGCTCGATTTGCCCTTTACAGAATGGTGGGGACTGGGGGTGGCTATACTCGCACTATCCTAGGATCCCTGGGAAGTAACCTGCAACAGCCCGGCCAACCCGAGTCGCGGTTCATTTTTTCCGTTCTTTTGCGTTCATCCGTCTGTTTTGGCGTGACGCTGTCTGAGTGGCCAAGCTAAACATTAAATACAACGTTGGATGTCATAATCAAAAAATATAAATATATCGATATATATATGTATATATATATGTATATATATATTATTTGACCCCTAGTTACAAAATGAGTCACCGATTTTGCTCCACTCGCATCCGCTCGCATCCGTTGGCTCGATTTGCCCTTTACAGAATGGTGGGGACTGGGGGTGGCTATACTCGCACTATCCTAGGATCCCTGGGAAGTAACCTGCAACAGCCCGGCCAACCCGAGTCGCGGTTCATTTTTTCCGTTCTTTTGCGTTCATCCGTCTGTTTTGGGGTGACGCTGTCTGAGTGGCCAAGCTAAACACTAAATACAACGTTGGATGTCATAATCAAAAAATATATAAATATCGATATATATATATTATCTGACCCCTAGTTACAAAATGAGTCACCGATTTTGCTCGACTCGCATCCGCTCGCATCCGTTGGCTCGATTTGCCCTTTACAGAATGGTGGGGACTGGGGGTGGCTATACTCGCACTATCCTAGGATCCCTGGGAAGTAACCTGCAACAGCCCGGCCAACCCGAGTCGCGGTTCATTTTTTCCGTTCTTTTGCGTTCATCCGTCTGTTTTGGCGTGACGCTGTCTGAGTGGCCAAGCTAAACTTTAAATACAACGTTGGATGTCATAATCAAAAAATATAAATATATCGATATATATATATATATATGTATATATATATATGTATATATATATATGTATATATATATATATTATTTGACCCCTAGTTACAAAATGAGTCACCGATTTTGCTCCACTCGCATCCGCTCGCATCCGTTGGCTCGATTTGCCCTTTACAGAATGGTGGGGACTGGGGGTGGCTATACTCGCACTATCCTAGGATCCCTGGGAAGTAACCTGCAACAGCCCGGCCAACCCGAGTCGCGGTTCATTTTTTCCGTTCTTTTGCGTTCATCCGTCTGTTTTGGCGTGACGCTGTCTGAGTGGCCAAGCTAAACATTAAATACAACGTTGGATGTCATAATCAAAAAATATAAATATATCGATATATATATATATATGTATATATATATATATTTTATATTATATATATAATATTTTATATATATATATATCATATATATATATATTTAAATAGATGTGATGTGACTCATCTCGAGCATTCATGACCACTCAGACGCATCAGACTTTTCAAGGCCTCTCCCAAGCCCTGCACCCAAGGCTATGAAAATTATTCTGTGATTTTTTGATTCCATCCAGTTTGTAGGGGCTATAGTTGAGTATTATCCATTTACGCTTTGAATCCATCCAATTTGTAGTGGTTATTGATTAGCCCTCCAGACTCCGACAGAATGGTCGGGACTGGAGGGTAACAAACTCGCACTTCCAATGCAAAATTCCGGTACCGGGGGGGGTCCACTTACAAGATGGCAGAACCCAGGGTCAAAATTTTGCACAAAATGGTAGCCAAAAACCATTCTGTAACGGCCCTGAGGCCTCAGATTTAGTAACAAAAATTTCAACGGGTATAGAACAACCATAACAAGAACAACAAGAACAACAACAACACAACGACGACGACGCCGACGACGCCGACGACGCCGACGACGACGACGACGACGACGACGACGGTGCCGACGACGCCGACAGCAACAACAACAACAACAATAACAACAACCACCACAACGAGCACAAGAACAACCATAACAAGAACAACAAGAACAACAACAACAACAACCACAACAACTTGGTAAAGCCACCTACATGGCGCCAACCTAGACCGAGGTAGGCGCAACCTCGCCCCAGCTGTGCGCCACCAGGGTCGCATTCAAACCCAGCTCGGGCTGACGGGTCTGCTTTGGCCGGCGCCCGGCTGTCAGGCGTAAGCCTCATAATAATTTATCACATGAAAATATAAACAATATATATACGTATATATACACAGGAACTGCTAGTTCAATAATAACAAGACGTGTTCTGGAAAGCACGTCGCGCCAGAGGATATGACAACCAAAACGCGCAACTTCCGGGCGCATCCAAGCAGTGCAACCAATGATGGACAAGGCCTTCCAAAAAGAATGGCTGGTTTTTTGCAACAAGAAAAAATGCCAGTCTTGAGGTCATAAAGTCCGTAAAGACCTGTCAGCCTTAAAATCCAGATCTACTCACAAAGCTGATATCACACCCATTGCGCATCTCCAAGAATTGCTTCAACTATGCACTTTCCTGGGAGTAGCCGCTAAGCCTGCAGAAACACATCATTAATATCTCAAAATATGCTCTCAGCATCCGAGCCAGTGAAGCTTGTTGGACGAGTTTCCGCTGAATCATCTCTTCCACAATTCCATCCTGATGTTGATCAACATTGATCAAGGCCAAACGATGGGAGCCCATACACCGACCAGATAGACCAGAGGGTAACGACATGGCGCGGCGGTGGCTGCCTCCAATGGATTCAATCTGATTGTTTTCAGCTGATCAAAGCTGTTTTTTTTTCGAACAGTTCCAGCATGTGCCATCTATTCTGCAGAGTTTATCTATTGGAACATGATTATTATGGAGTTTTTTGTTTATCGAATCATTCTGAATAGATGTATCGGTGAAGATCTATTATCTATGATTATCTAGTCAAACATGCGATAGATATGGACAGATCATGCTGACTGCAAGCGATGTGTCCGAGTACCATGCAGCATGGCTTCAGAGGGGATGTGTTCGCCCTTATGCCAAGTCAATGCCAAGTGGGGTTCCTAAAATGGGGGTACCCAGATCATCCATTTGATTATATATATATATGTGTATATATATATATATTATTGTTTACTATGGATTACTATTGTATATATATAAAGCTATAGTATATTACTATTGAATCGGATGTCCAATAAACCATTCATTTTGGGGTAGCCCATGGTTCCTTATGGAAACCTCCCAATTCAAAGCTCTGGGGTCCTGGACGCACAAATCGATTGGGGAACCTGAAAAGAACATGAATTTCAAAACTGGCAAGTTGGCTATATAATATAAGTAATCATCTTGTAGTTTCAGAAACACTCATTATTTCTAAAGCAAAGGCACTTCCTTTAAGTGTCTGTCAATCACTCGTGAGACCAACATATTGTCAAATGGCACACAGCTTGCTGTCGCCCGTTCTCTACACGGCGCAGAAATTGCACGAGTACTTACGTACTGTTGCAGCAACTTGAGAACCCGCAAAGAAAAACTGTTGGGATGGTCAGTCATCCGGCATCGTCAATAGGCAAATATTTCCATATATATGTATATATATATATTATACAGTATATTATTGTAATCGCCACTTATAGCCAAAAATAACAATCGTCATTTTCGATCAAGTGTGGCTTTGTCTGAAAGCAGGGTACCCGCCCCCCTCCCCAAAAAAAGGATGGTTCATCATCCTGTTCCATTTTAACATGGCATTTTAAAGGTGTAAATCCACCATCTTCAGGCACACCCTACCTTGCCTCCGCCAGAGGATCAAGGGCCATGCCAGGGACTTTATGATTTGTAGTTGTATTTGTAGTTGTAGATGAATCCCTACGAAAATGGAGTTTGTTTTGATGATTGCGTGTTAATATCTTTTCATGGAATACTCTAAATATACATAGAGCAATCACTCATGTTGCATTTGACCGGTTCATTTGGGTCATTGGGCTGATGGTCTGAAGAATATAAAGTGTCGTCTCCCAGAACTAAACAAGCTGAGCACATTCTGTATTCCACATGATCAATCTTGGGTAGTCCAACAACAAAAGACTCTGGTTATGGTTGTGTTCTGTTCCATCGATAGCCAAAAAAATAATAAGGATAAAACTATTGTACCCGTCCAAGGTTGGGGATGTCACGTATGTCCCTGGTAGTTACCATCTTTTTCCCAGCGATTCCAATGGAAAACCTCCCTCCAACAGTGGCAGCGACAAGATGAGCCAAAAAACAAGCGAGGCAAGTTACAGTACCAGCCAGCTTACGAAAAGCCCTAAGCGGGGGCCGGGGGCTATCAATTTGGACCCATTGAAGATCCAGCTTTAAGGACTATCGTGACATGACGTGGACTGCGAACTATTCTACATATCATTAATGCCCCTTTACCTGAATAGACAAATTCTATCAGTTTAATTTTGGATCGTTTCAAACTTTGGGACCTTTATAGATCCAAATACTTAATGAGAAGGTCAACCCCAAATGGATCCATGGAGATGTGTTGTATAGATATAATATTATATATATACACATGTACATCCAATTGACCACAAGTGAGTGCATATGTATATATATATATACAATAGTATTAGATGTATATATATATATTCCACATGGCTGTCAATATGCTTTATGCAATGGGTGTTCTTTTTGGCTGCGGGCAATATGCTTGGATCCCGCACCATGGCTACCGGTCCTTTTCGTGTCACCTCGGCGACATTTTGATGCCATGGCCCAAAACTTGGCATAAAAGTAGTCATTTTGAGTAATTATTCAACCATCATTTTTGGGGAGGGTATTATAATTTTAGATACCTTTTTGGTATTCCAGCAACTTTTTTGTTTGAGGTATAGTCACGTTTAGCATTCCAACCATCCATTGTTGGTTATTGATTGTTATTGTTTGGAGGGTGTATCATTTGAGCCATTACCGAATATTGCGAAGAGACCAAGGGATGGTCTGGAAGGAAGTCAGTATCCAAACTGAGTACGGTACCCCCATCAAATGCATTCTGAATGAACAACACCTGTGCGTACCCAGTGGGGGTCACTGATTTGTACCCATATGACGGGGGGTAAAGATCACGATGGTACTGTGTCATGTTCATTCTTATCATTAGTGTTATCCTTGCAATTTGATGATGCTGGTAGGTTGACCCAGGAAAAGTACAAAGCCAGTCATATCAATTCAAAATCCAAATCATTTGGATTCGAGTTGTATATCGCCGTTCCTACAACATGTTCCTGCGGGATGACCATCCGCCTTTTTCCTATCACCACAGCCTGTCGTCAACCGCTTCCAACTGCTTAAAATGATGTCTATGTACACAACGACCAGCAACCACGGCACAAGAGCTGCAGCAGAACGAGGTACCAACAGTATGTTGGGCAAATCATTCATTGTAACCAATTTTGGTTATAACAAAGCATAACCAGCTAATTACGAGTACCATAAATGATGGTTCCAACATTGGTTTCTATAATGACGATGTTGGTCTGAGGTCGCTATATACAGACAGTATAAGTTGCCCAAAGAGTGTAGCTTTACTTTTTTGCTACTATATAGTTGCACAACTGAAATTTGATCAGAATCCGCATGGCACCTCTCAAGGGTCTACCAGCCGTCATCTCTCACTTGATTCCTCGTCCTCTTCTTCCTGCGCGGCGTCCAACATGAGAAAAGTGAAACATCATATGTGTATATATCTATATAACTATACAGAATTGGCCCAAACTGATTCCACATGGGCCATGACCAATATGATCCTATATATATATATACATCATGATGCACACATACAAATACAGTATATATATATATACGTATATATATATATATGCACCAGCCATACACTCACTTACTATCCTTCAAACATCGCAATCAAAGAGCTGCAGTAATCCCTTCTCCATTGAAAAAATATGTTTAGTTTGCTGTGTAATCACCTCTTATATAACTTTCGGAGCCATCCGCCTTGATTGTCTCTGTGCCGGTGTATCCAAGCTTTGCGACCCAGCCGGCTAGAGTGCTTAAATCCTGTTAATTCTTGCAGTGGTTTTGCAAGGTTGAAACCTTCGCAAGGTAAATGAAGGATTGAAACCTTGCAAAGTGAACATAAGTAACGTAAGTATGACAGAATTTTAATGCAAACAAGACTATATAGTTAGCGACTGGTTCTTTAGGGAAGCCAAGCCAAGAAAGAAAGTCAAGGAAGAAAATCAGAAAATAAGTTAAATAAGTGAGTTTAGTAAGAAGGAACGTAGACAAGTAATTAGGCACATATATGTCAATGAAAATGTGCAGTGCAAGGTTGGGACGGAACCATATTCGCCATTTTGGGATCAGAAGTTGAGAACAGTGCAGAAATATTCCACAAATATCTATGAATTATTGTGGAAACCTCCACAAATATCCACAAAAAAAATGTCACATCTGGAGGTTTCCCATGCCGCCCATTCCTCGCTACTGCTGTATGCTCCCAACAAGCCGCTGGCTTCGCTGGCAGGAACCAAGGCCTTGGTGGGGGGTATAGGAAAGTACATGAAAACATGGGAAAACACGCGGAAAAACAACTACTTATTGTCCAAAGCATGGAGAATTTGGTTTCAATCTTGAGACAACCACAAACATTGCTGTGTAACGACCTGGAACTGCAAGAGGTACAGTATCTGTTAGTGGTAAACCGTCTGGAAACAAAACATGCCATTCATATATATATATATAATTATATATATAATAAAGTGGGATCAACCATTCCATGGTTTTAGTGCTGGACATGAGGCCACCGACGAGACAAAACAATGTTGGGCTTGACGTTTGCTGATTGGACACCTATTTCGTTTGGTCAATGTCTTGCATGCTTATGATGTGAAACTACCGAGCAGGAAGACATCTCACATCATCTCACTTTTATGGTTGTATTAAATACAGCAGTTTATAGTTTGTAAATAAGCATAATGGAGAAACACATGGAACCACAATGCAGAAGGAAATCATCTAAGGGGGGTTCCAAAGTCACCCCGAAATCATCCAAATTTTAGATCATGTTCAAAATTTTCATAGGTTTCATTCGATTTCTCATAGGATTTTCCATGAAATAAACCATCCAGCTATTGGGATATCCCCATTGCCTGCTGCTCCTCCTTCTTCGGCTCACTTGGAGCCTGCAACTGACGCTTGGACTGGTGGTTGAGCCATTTTTCATGAGCTTCGAAGATGAAACAAGGGCTTCTTGGGATAGTATGTGTTTAACTTTCAGGGGGGTAGGATATGAATGGATATGATAGGATTATGAATGAATTGGGATCTTCCTGAATAAGTTTGCGTTCTACACATGAAACCAGCAGTTCGATGAGGATCGAGAAAGGACGGTGACAATCGTGATGATCATGGTGGTGACTATGATCAATCATATAACAAAGATGCTTATGATTCACGATATTCACTTTGGTAACCCCCTCCCTCATTATGCCAACGTCCAGTTGGATTTTGGATGTTTTTTGTGACCATACAAAACTCAATGCAAGATATACAAGTAGAATCTAATGATTAGATTATCCATTAATCATCCATTAAGCATCGGTTAGTCATCCATAATCATCCATTAATCATGAGTGAATCATGACCGGGAAGACTGTCCGATCTGCGAGCCTGGGACGACCTGGACAGGTTTCCCTATCCCCCCATACTTAGACTTGATACTCCCTGAAGAACACATGGAACATATGGCAGTGTGTCAAAACCAATAGTACCCCTGTAGTTCACATCAAAATAGCTGGGATTTATGGATGTTCATCCCACTAAAAATGGTATTTTCATAGGTATTGATCCATAGCCATATAATTTTATATCTCAACAACTGGAACATCACTCATCTATTGTAGGTAACCTTGTCAGGTCCTGGCGCCTCGTCAACTTTGGGCTTCTTGACCACCTGCCGAGGTGCTCGATGTGCCGATTTTGTTGGGACTTGGAGAGGGCTTTACCCATCAAAAATGAGGAGAACAACCTAAGAAGCATGAAGTAATCTTATTAAGTAATTCTCATTTAGTGTAAT
This sequence comes from Cladocopium goreaui, assembly GCA_947184155.2. Classification (NCBI taxonomy): domain Eukaryota; class Dinophyceae; order Suessiales; family Symbiodiniaceae; genus Cladocopium; species Cladocopium goreaui. The sequence goes on along the minus strand of CAMXCT020005001.1, from coordinate 1,067,221 downwards.
TTCCTAAATAAGATTATACAATATATTACAATATTAATAAGATTGCCACCCATGATATTCTACCCTTCCCAGGTGCTTTCAGGATGTTTCAATGAGTCATTGGAGATGATGACCAGCAACCAAGCGGCAATCAATGGCTTCTTTCCTTTGGCATCCTTTGCTGCCTGGCAGACAATGACCCCAAGGCAAGAGAGGAACGTGGACCTGGACACCAACATGGTCAAGAGGGAAAATTCCCGCCCCCTGGAGGATTGACAATAAACTCCCCTAAGTGGGTGCCCCAAGTGAACTAATCCACCACTGCAACATTAGGGGCAGGAATGTATAGGGACTAGCCACATCAGCGACGTTACAGGCGATTTTTCTGCTGAGTACCACGGGAAGGACTGGGTTTTCATAGCGATGCTAAAATGCTAAAGACGCACTGCACTCCACTCGTCCATATCTTAATTACGCGCCAAAGTCTACAGATCACATTGTTCACAACACTGCATCTAGGTGTCGTTAAAACATCCATTGTTTCAGTTAATGTCTGACGTCTCGGAAAATCAGTGCAGTGAAGGCATTAATTGGCCGCTGCTCATGAAGCCTTGCCGGCTGAGTCAGCATTGGGCATTGCCACAGCCAGGATAGATCCCAGTCGGGCCTCCTAGTACACTAATTATACTACAGTAATTATATCCAGCCATCCAAGTACATCAAATTCAAACTGGCAAATTCTTTCCACATCTAACCGTCGATCAAACTATAGTCAACATATACCAATATCATCCAATAACCACCCGAAATCCCACAAAACGGCACCCTTCTCCCTTGGTCCCAACCCCCACCTGACGTGCGAAGAGACCCACTGAAGGTGTGGAAGGCTTCGCCTTGGACGAGGCTATGGAACCTGATTAGGAACATATTCCATGATTCGTATTCAGTGAAACAAGTCAAACACGATGCCTTATCGAGGGCCCAACCCATTTGAAACCGCTTGCTACAGGGATCCCAGGTAGTCACCCCAACATTGTACCGGGGATGCCCGGCCCATGGAACTCTGCACCCCATCCATCCCAAAAAGTAACCCCAAAAGTTTCGACCCATGTAAAGCAACACAAAAGTGGACCAAATGGATTCCTGATCTTGACAAATCATTGCAATTCCATTGCGGCAAAAAGTCACCCCATCGAATCTCCAAATTGGAAGATATGTATTGGAAAAAATGTATGTTCAACGCAAACCCCCATGTTAACGCAGGATTTATGATTATATGGGTATGAATCAATACCTATTAATACCATTTTTAGTGGGATGAACATCCATTTACCAGCTATTTTGATGTTCACCAGGGGTATAGGGTTTTGACCCATATCCATAAGGAGAAAGGTAGTCGCACAATCGCAACATACAAAGGTATCTTCATGCAGCTGTATGACTTCACCAAGCGGTTTTTATCAACGCAAAACAGAATGCCCTGTCGCGACGTATATGTCTACAATGGCATCCCATTCTAATGATTATCTAATTGGTGGTTTCAACCCCCCTGAAAAATATTAGTCAGATCGGATCATCATCGCAACTATTGGGGAAAATAAAAAATGTTCCAAACCACCAACCAGTTATTATATTCAGATATTGTATAGTCCCCAAACAAAATAAATAGATACCATGGGTATTGTAATAGTATAATGATATTAGAGTTGGTGATTAATGGGGATATCATGGTGAAATTTCTATAGGGGTCCTCTGGTGCTGATCAAGTAGGTGGTTTGAAACTGCCCCCTTGAGACAAGTCAATCACCATTCAGGGTATTATGGGTGATTAATGGTGATCAATGATTAACTAATGGTAATATAATATATATATATATATAAGGGAAACAATGTGTTATATTCGAAACCACCAACCGCAGCCAAGTCACACCTTCTTCCTCTAAACGAGCCATCTCTGCCATCAGGTCATTTACTTCTCCTTCTCGTTGTCGTTTCCTAAGCCGTTGCCATGATTCACCAAAGTCGTTTTCTTGGACCTGACTTGACTCCCCATGGTTTTGGGTCACCGACTACACCTGAAATCTGAGAGAAACTGGTTGGTTTAAAGATGGTAACAGGTTGGAATTTTCGATGGGTGGCTCAGCTGGGGATTATGAAGGACTGGCTCTCAATCAACAAGATTCAATATCCGCATCTTTTCGTACACTGGCGATGCAAACTGATCAAACGGCTCCACGTCCACTGGGAAACATGTTGAAACAAAAAAATATAGTTATCCCAATTGACACCTTTAGTTTTTCAACATTTCAGATACCATCCAACTGTAGTGTCTTTTGGGATATCCCGATTTCAGACCCCCAAAAAATGTGTCTCCACCTGTGGCTCCACAGAAGTCGTCCTGTCGTGGTCCTGTCGTGCAGCTTGGCTTCTGAGTTTTTTGAGCCTCAAGTCCTTGGGGAAAAAGCCGCTGGACATTTGGAGATGTGGAGATGATCAAATTTCCAAATATTTCCAATGCATCATAAGTCATGAGTCATTCATCTTTTCAATAAATCATTGTTGAATCTTGACTGAATCGTGGATGCTTTTTATCAATGATTATTTGGATTATTTGGAGGGATACAAACATTTCATGATATTTCATGATGGCCCAATGGCCCAACGGTTTGATCCTTGGGTGAAAAAAAATTGACATCTAACCTGGCACGAGGACATCACTCTCTAGGAGAACGATGTAGGAAGCCTGTTTTTCGTGTCCGAATGTAAGAATTTGATGGCAGATTCACATTATAGTGATATGTCATAAATGATTTCGCAATAAGAATGTTGGATCTCCCAGCCAGTCATGTTTGTCCAGTGCAGGGTGCTGTATTGTCAACTGGTCAACTGGGAGCATCATCTCAACTAGGCATGGGAATTAAACAAAGATGTTCGAAACCAGCCAGTTCCAACGTTTTGACCGATCCCTGAAATATGCCTGAATTTCGCTGTTTACTGAGTTACAAACCATAAAATGTAACGACCATAGGAGTAAAGTACAGTTGTAACCCAGTTAATTACTAAACTTACTGATGTGGGTAAAACAATGGTAAGCCACCCATTTGGGAATGGTCTATATATATATATATATATCACCTATAATATATATATATGATATTGTATATGGTGATTTTGGGGGATGGTTTATGGCATTGTTTTACCCACAGTACCCTCTGGTTATTTAACATAGCCATGGAAAATGGCCCATTTATAGATGGTTTACCTATTAAAAATGGTGATTTTCCATGGCTATGTTAGTCATAACCAGATGGTAAACAAGTTTTCCACCTTCCAGGATCATCCGCACAACGACCGAGAGCTGAGTTGCGTTGTTGCTCCTCCTCCCCGTTGGCCATGAGCCCGGACAAGGTCCGAGCGGTGATGGCCGCGCCCTGCCTGGGGCTGGCTCTGGTACTGATGAAGTGATTTCTGCACCAGTTTTAATACATGTAACTTGTAACCTGGTTCAAAAGGGTTCAAAAGGAATGGGTGATTTGCAATTTGTAAGATGATTTTGCTTTGGAAGACGGGAATGTTCCATGAGCAGGTTCGATTGAGAGCAAGGGCCAAATTCCAGGCGAACCCCTTTTAAAGGTACATGTTTTCCCCTGAGACAATCCCTCAAAGCAATTTTAGGAGTGATGTTTCACGCCTATGTTTCCGAACGCATCCCAATAAACTTTGGGGATGGTTCACCTGTAAGTCACCATCAATGAGAAGAAGCAAGAAAAACAAAGCAAGAAGAACATGGGGAAAAACCGCAAAGAGACCAACCACTACCACAATCACAACCACCACTTACAACGCTTACACGCCTTACACCGCTTATACCACCACGACAGCGACAACAACCACAACAACAACAACAACCACCAACAACCAACAACCAACAACCAACGACAAAAAACAACAAACAACAAACAACAAACAACACACAACAAACAACAAACAACAAACACAACAACAACAACAACAACAACAAGAACAAGAACAAGAATAAGAACGAGAAGAACAAGAACAAGAAGAACAAGAGCCGTTTCCCCCCCAACCAAATGACTGCGTTGCCGATCAGCACACTACCAGCCTGGCATGTTTTTCTACTAGGTACTTGAGACCTGTCGGCAGCTGAGATTGTTTGGTCAGTTTGGTCTCTCAAAACATATGGGGAGCTGCCAGAAACCAAAGGTGCATATCTACATATTGTGACCTACTGTGATTAGATTCATGTCCAGATTAGTAATCATCCGTATCTGGACCTATCTTCTGCACTCCTACATTGTTTTAAAGAAAGTTATGTATATAAACATATTGTACATGTATATATATATATATCTATTTACACATATTTAAAAGTGGGCGAACAAATTCTATGATAATAATATCATAATATATCATACAATCATATTTTTTGGAAGATGTCCGAGGCCCGATGAGCTTTTGAAGAATCATCAAAGTATATAATTGATCTGAACCCATGGGATCCCTTGGGTCTCTGTTCTTGTTGTGATGCCATGTTACCATTCTTCAGCAATTGGCAAACACATTTCTGTAGGGAAGGAAACTGGATGAACATAGTCCTTTTGCCGATCAGTGAAATCCCGATATACCCTGCATGCGGTCCCTCAAAAGAAGTAGACTCGATAATCCAATACTAAGCCAAGGTTTCTAGGTGGATGTTGAATATTAGATTAGCATACGATTTAAAACCACAAACCAGAAAATACAAGGAACACTTGCTGGTTGACTTGGTTTCTTGTGAGTCACTTAGTCACTTGTCAAAATCGTCTCAATGGGGATAGAAATGTAAAAGCACCACAGAGAAATTTCAAACCAGTCAGCTTAAGCAAACGCACCCACCAGCCCGGGTCTCTAGACGTGCATGTGCCCTAAAGGTAGCTAAGTTGCTACTGAGAAAAGGATGCTTCCGAAGTCGCTCACTCACTCAACGTTTTGCTAACCTCTACCAATACAGCTATCCAGCCTGATTCTCGTTGATCTTTCGTCACCCAGACCGAGGAATTGCAGTCCTGGATTCAGGAATTGCAAAGTGTTATCATAGGGTACATGTAAGTTGTGTATACATACATATGTACATTATATTATTGTGTATTGTATATGAAATCATGTAAAGCACATTGATGTACATATCTGGATACAATCCCATGTTTACTCAACACTTCTGGATGCCGTGGAAACCATGAGTGGAACTGGCCATCCAAAAACTCAGGCCCCTGGATGAACAGGTGGATAGAAGTGGCCATGGCTTAAAACTGGGCACAGAACAAACAATCAATTCCCAAAGTTCATCATTTTCTCTATTACCCTCAGGTAATTTAACAATTTGCGAACTGAAAGCCATGGCCCATTTAGTTCGGTGATAAAAATGAGGATTTACCAATTAAACATTGTGATTTTCCATGGCAAATCGTTAAAACAAATCAGACCGTTGGCTGGATCCTCTAGTAGTTTAAGGCCTAGTTTAACCTGACACAATAGCCAGCCCGTTGAGGTGGATGGATTATGTACATATATATATATATCCATATATATATATATCCAAATATATATATATATCCCATAAATATGTTGCCTATTACAAAATTGGATTTTCCAGCCAAGGGAAATATACCATTTGCTGTATCTGCTGTATAGCTTCTATCACATTGCTTATATATTCCTTCATATCTAGTTATATAATGTATGTTAATGTGTATGTTCTCATGATAGTTCCTTAAATACGCATAGAAAACCATACCGCTATATAGTCACCATCCATTTCTCCCCGCTAAAATCCCATTAAATCTCCGCTATCTCAGCACAACAACATCCCCAGAAACATCCCCATCTTTGACTGTAAACTCAGAAATATTTGAGCATATCTACTATATTATATATACAATAAAACATATGCAGAATCATACAATTTTGTGTTTTTCTTTTCCGGGAACATATTCATAATATTCACCAAACAACAATGCTTTTTTAAAATATTTGACCATGGTCATTCTGATGGTTTCCCGTAAGTTCCCATCATCCACCCCGGAGCGGTCCAGGTTTTTGATCCATTCACTGCTGGTGACCATGACCTCTGCCGTTTGTCAAACTTCATGGGGATTTAACCATGAAATTTATGGAGGAGTTGATGGCCGTGTGACACGGGGATGTGATGAGATATTGGTACCGTATACATAATGGGAGATACAACCAATTGGATATGATATTGGGATGTGAAAAATGGACGAAATAAAGTTTTGATAGACCCGTAAAATTAGCTCATTTTGATTGGGAATGTTATGAGGATAAACCATCAAATTTGGGGCTCCATATTTTCAGCCAAACCCATAATTTAGGGTCCTTCAACCAAATGGCAACTGCTTCTCTACCATGAATTCAATCGGGCAATTGATTCCTTGGTGATTGATTTCCGACCCTGGTGAGTGAGTCCCCCCTCTTTACCCCATGTGTCAGTATTTTGGAACCACTGTGTCCCGCCAGTTCTTTCAACTATAGTACAGAATGTTCATGTTGTTCTTCTTGTTCAATCACCATCTTTAATTGGTAAAGTTAGTTCCAATGTTGACCTCACATCACTATGTATATATATACAAAATAATAACTTTATAATATTTATACATATATAATATAATATATATATATACTTATATATATATATACAACCGGAGCCACAACAAAGCTGTACATCGCCAAAAAATATCTTCGGATTCCTGCGACGCTGCCGAGGTGCTAAGGTGCAGCAGCAGTGAGGAATGTGGCACAGTTGAATGATGTGCTCAACAAAACTTCCCAGGAACTGTTGATCATGAAATTAGATGAAATTAGTTGATTAGTCAATAGAATTTTGTTGATCAACAAATTTCAAGTCATAGGGTTGTTGTTGATCATTTGTTGGATCATTAATTTGGGGATGGGTCAAAACCCTGGTACCTAGTGAACCCCAAAATAGCTGGTAAATGGATGTTCATCCCACTAAAAATTGTATTAGTAGGTATTGACCCATACCCATTTCAATGTCCATTTGTTCCCTGTCATTTTGATGCTTCAATTGATACATCCGGACCCATCAGGGTCTGGCGATCAGACCACCAAGGGTGGAAGGAAATCCTACGGCAGAAATCAGAAATCACCCAGCACTGACCTGAAAAAAAATATGGGCCCTATGGAGATAGTTACCCGGTAACTATCTGGCAGTGAGATATGTGATAATTTACCCAGAAATATGATGAAATATGTATCCCAACTTTGTTGAGATCACAAGGCTGACATCTTTGCCATTGTTGAATTGATGTTCTGGTCTTCTCAGCTCTTGGGACGACATTTTCCAAATGGGTACCACATGGCGTCTTCCAAATCATCCAGTGAACTGAGCCATGTTGGTTGTCGTCGTTCTCTTCCATTTCCATGTCTGGATAGTTGTCACATGTTTGGTTCAAACCAAAGATTCTAAAAAACCTGTGTAGGTGAACATGTTTTAGGTATGTATCGATATATTAGTACTTAGTACTGCGCGTACCGCTCACATACCCGCAAACAAGCAATTAATAACCTCCCACCACAATCTATCCGATCCATATAACCTCATGTTCGTAAGGCGATGTCCCAAAAAAAATGCTAGAATTTCAATAAAGCCAGCAACACACAAGGAACCTAGATGGTGACCACGTAAATAAATGTCGAACATATATAAGTATCCCAACAAATGAATAGTTTATATAATGATGAAATGACTCAAAAAAAATATGTGAAACAAACTGAAAGCAAGGTTTCATCTATCAATATACCTGTGCATCGAAGGAGCGGCAATACCCACCCATAAAACATGTTTAAATGGAACATATGATGATTTACCACCAGATGTTTTGCGTTTTCCAACATTTCCCAAAAGGGTATGGATCAATACCTATTAATACCATTATTAGGGGGATGAACATCCATTTACCAGCTATTTTGATGTTCACCAGGGGTACACAGTTTTGACACACTGCCAAAAGTGTCAAACAAACCCGCCGTCTGGATTTTACCTACATTTCCCATCATTTTCCCTTAAAATCGCCGGCTCAGTGGCACGCCCCGGTGGAGATTTTTTTGCTCTTCAGCAAGGGTCTCGTACCCAGGACATGAGTCCCAGGCCTGGTCAAAAGATATGGCCTTTGGATGCCTTTCAATGGAAAAATGGTGAGTTCAACCATGAAAAATGGTGATGATCTGATGATCCATGAAATTCATGATGTAGTATGATTGAAATTTTCATTGAAAAACCATCAAAAATGGAGGATTCCTTAAATGTAGGAATAATATGGAGCATTAAACATCCTCCTTTTTGGAAGCATAAACACTGGAGGATTGAATATGATTTTTTACCATCAACCATGGTGATTCCTTTAGGAAGTATACTGGTACTGATTAGGAGTGATATCATAAAAAAAACGGGATCATTGGAAGATTATTGGATAATCTCAACAAATACTGGCTGGTCAAGGACAGGATTCCCAGTTCATAGATTCTGATAATCCCCAATGTTTTTTGGGGGTAGCATCACACCCCAACTAATCATCAACCGACAGGGGCGCCACGAACAATGCTCATATGGCATCTGGATGGAATAAAGAATGAATATGATAATATTATGATGGTGTAAATGTGTCTAAAAAACACAAAATATGCTAGACTGTAAAATTCAAACAATAATGGGTTTGACTGAAAATTGGGTGGACCGTATACCATCGTATACCCATCATATAGCAAGTTGAATGGAACATATATATGCATGCTGATTACCCGTTAAATTTTTGGGTACCCTATTTTCAGACTATTGTGGTTGAAAATTGTCTAGCAATTCCATAAACGATCAATCATCTGTACTTTCACAAAGGATATTTTTTGCAGATTGGTGCTTTTGGTAAAAACAATTTAAACTCAACAATCTAGAAATGCAAAAATGTTGACTACAGACTTGCGTAAATAGACTTACAGTCAGTAGGTTTTGTTTGAGATGAGTGTTGGTCCCATTGGTGAGTGGTTGAGGCACCAAGATGTGTAGAAGATATAGGCATGATACCATGATACCGCATGATTGTTGGGCTTATATCCCTATTTTGGCAGGGGTATCCGCGGCTAAATTTAATAGCCCTTAAACACGGGATATCACCCAGTTGGAGGCCTTACAAAAACCAAGGTTGTGAACCAGTGGGTAACTCCTTCCCAATTTCCCTCTAGATCCATATATATATACATACACATTATTAGATGTGTGTCTGTATATATATTTTCTTAGATGTATCTATATATTACATGTAATTACATGATATGAAACATTCAACCCCATGTCATTTCTAGAGTGTATATATATATATATATACTGACATAGCAACTACATGTTATTATATAATATTTACATATATAATATATTATATTCATAATTTCCATGTGTATAATTGTATGTATCTATATATCTATATATACATACCCATTTGGGTTTGTAAGTAAGATCCTCATTATTCTGGCTTAATCCGCTCGAATCTCCCTAGGCTCCGCTCCCAGCTGCTCCCCCGTCCTCCTACGAACAAGCCGCCGGTGAAGACGGCGGCACAAAGTAACCTGAGCTGCCAGAAACATCTCAGTGACGTCGCCAAAAACTGGGTATATATATGCATATAATATAATATCTATATGTGTATGTGTATGAATATGTGTATGTGTATGAATATGTGTATGTGTATGTGTATGTATATCTATATGTGTATGTGTGTATATGGATATGTGTATAATTGTATGTGTATGTGTATGTGTATGTGTGTATATGTATGTGTATGTGTGTGTAATGGTATGTAATGTAATGCCATGTCATGTGTGTATGTATTTATGACATTGATTTTATGTGTATATTTATATATGCCCATATATGAGCATCGTCCACATCTCCCAGCGTCCCATTGCCTGGGGGATTCCTGATGAGCTTTACGGCATGAAGGCCCCTTGTTCCTTCTAAATATGGAAACCAGGGGAACAACCTCCAGTAACTGTGGTGAATATCCCTGGTTTTAGAGAAGTGTTCTTGTCAGTTGAAATCCACAAACGGAAAACACATGACTAAGGTTTCATTAAAAACAAATGGTTGTTCCTTAAGACTGCTATTGCCATCAATTGCCTACTGGGTGAATATCATGGCAAAAAAAAATATCGTAAGAAGATATTTCTAGCCAGGTATAGACAGCGATAAGGGTTTGCCCATCTTACTCTTGGACAGGGTATAGCTTTGTCTAACAGCGGGCCACTGCCGATTCCCCATCAACGGTTATCACATATTATCACCATGTTCCCCATGAAATTGCCAATCTGGGGGTATCCCTCATTTTCAGACATATGTATATATATATGTATGTATGTAATGTAATGTAATGTCATGTCATGTCATGTATTTAATGTAATGTATGTATGTATGGTAATGTAATGTAATGTACTGTAATGTACTGTAATGTAATGTCATGTAATGTAATGTCATGTCATGTAGTGTATGTAATGTATGTATGTAATGTAATGTCATGTCATGTAGTGTATGTAATGTATGTATGTAATGTAATGTAATGTGATGTGATCTGATGTGATGTGATGCAATGCATGTATGCATGTATGCATGTATGCATGTATGTATGTAATGTAATGTAATGTAATGCAATGCAATGCAATGCAATGCAATGCAATGCAATGCATGTATGTGTGTGTGTATGTATGTGTATATATAAATATGTATGTATGTATGTAATATGCATATTTCCAGTTTAGGTGGATTGACCGATTGACCAATGTTTTTTTCCCCTAAAGCATCAAAGGACTCAGCACACCGAGGGAGATTGGCTGGTGATGTCCTCTTAAGACATCCAATTCTGAGGGCTACTCGCCCGGATTTCAGCCCAGGTGCCACTGGAGCGTCCACTCCACGTCGCTGCTGGGCAAGGACACCGGTGGTGGTCCCGTCTCCCGCTGCGGTGCCAGCAGCGGTGCCTCCAAGTCCCTGGGGATGCTGCGTGCGCCAGGGGTGGGGAACGTGAACTGATCGGTTCGAGTTCGGGTTCGGGGTCCATGAGGCGATTGCTGAGGGGGCGCTAAGTGAGTTCGGGTTCGGGTTCGTCCATGTGGAAAACCCATGGGGGAACCAGTTCGGAAATGATCTACAAATGGTGTTTTTTCTTAAGATCTATGGTAGTTTACCCTATAGGGTAACCCACCAAAACAAATGTAAAAGTCAAGTCCGAGTGAAATAGGTTGAACAGTCCGACTGGAATAGTTTTGGGGGGAACCTACTGAAATTAGTGTTAATTCTATCTTTTTGTGGGGTTGCTGCAAATATATGCATGCATGTATGCATATGCGAGTACGTGTGGCGAAAAGGAGGGGAAGGAAATAGCAACAAGTATGATGATGATACAGTAGCGAGAAAGGATAATAATAATAATGATAACAATGAAACAAGGTATACAATAATGATGATGATATTAAGAATACACAGAATGTCAAAAAAATGATGACAACGGTCATATGTATGACAATGAAACACAATGATACAAAAAAAAAACAATGATACTATATACTACAAATGATAAGCCCAACAATGCATAATCACAACAACAAAAACAATAGCACAACAATAATATATATATATATAATGATATATAATGATAAAGATGATAAAAACGACCCAATACTTATAAGGATAATGATAGCAACAATGATACAACAATTCAATGATGATAATAAGAATATTAGGGATGACATAAGCAATTGGTCCTGAGAATGATGTTATATATACATATGAGATTGTTTAATATAAATTAATCTATATCTATATATATATATATACAGTATGAGTATTTAAATGCACATCCATGATATATGAGTATTGAATAAATAGTATTGACACGTTTGGTACATAGCATGTAATACACAAAAGATGACATAGTGTGTTGTTAGTACATCGAAGGAAATTAGTCGTGACCCTGGGAGGGTTTGACACTCAAAATTGGCAGCAAATTGGTGTGCCATCCAAAATAAAGATTGCGGGTGTAGCAGCAAAACGTCGGTACTGCTGTACATGTTCATAAAACATGTACAATCCGCTATGCTCCAATATAGATCGGTGCATCAACTTATCAATGTAAATGTAAACTATGTTTGTTTGATCTATCTGTCGGTCAATCTGCAACGCTTGTTGGTATGATATACTAAGTTACATGGTCAATCTTTAATGGTCCACATTTTGATTTTTGCTGGTTATGGCTATTTTCCATAGCCAAAAGCATTAAAGCTTGGATAAAACTACCCATCCAAGGTTGGGGATGGTTAGAAATCTCCATGGTTTAGAGGAACATAATTTGAATCACTAGGCAAATTGCTGTAGTTTCTCCTTATTTACTCTTACTCAGTGGGTTTCCCTCAAAAAAACAAAAACAAAGTGGAGCCACTGGCTGAGTCGGTAATTGAAATGAATGGCAGCGCGCCTCTTGTACCCACGAGTCCTTGAGACACGTCTTAACCTCACGTGGCTGGTGGGACTCGATGTTCCCAGAATCGTTCTTCTTCTTGCATGTAGAACTCCACTACTTCAAATGTCATGAAAGATCAGGACATTCCTGAAGACCTCTATGTGTATACATATATTGTAAGATTCCTTCAACCAATCCATTGAATTAGATGCAGGCCCTAATCAAAAAGGGCTCTAGGAAAGATATTCTCAACCACTCAACCACTCCTGCCCAAGAGACTTGAGCCAGCATCCAATCCCCTGTTTCTCCATAGGGATTTCCTGCTACCCAGTTTATGTTCATCTCAACATGCTAACTGCTGACTGATCAGCAGTCTCGCTCAACTCGACTGATCAACTGTAGAAGCACCCATGGTTGCAACATGTTACAACCTATCTACAGTAGAATAAAATACCCCGCAAGCTGGGGGGACCTTCCAACATGAGCATTTGAGCATTGTCCAACAGCTTCTTTATTTATGCTTCAGTCAATTTCAGTCACCTTCTTTTGCTGGTCAGTTGATAGGCATCCCTAGGTCAAAATTGGGATACCAATGAGCACAGAAAATTGCTCCTGCTTGGTATGGTAACATCCAAGTGTGTGGAGAACAACATATATAATATGAATTAATATAATTATCAAATATCATTCACTTTTTACATCTTTTTACTGGGCAAATCCGCAATAAATCCAAAATAATTCCTCGATATTGGGGGTACCCTCTGGAAATCAAACAGGCCATGGAAAATCCCCCATTTGTGGAGGATTATGCCCAAAAAACATTTATAGATGATGTTCAATTGCTATGTTTGACTACCGGATGGTAATCTTTGGCTCCCCGTTTGGCTCCCCTGCAGCATGGCATAGAGGGCTGCGGGGAGGCAAAGACCTCGCAGAAGGGTTGCATCAAGCATAAAGTGAGAACCAATGATGAGGCCGTATTAATCTATTATTGGGGGGTTAAGGCGTATCAAGCACCAATCATAAAGCCTGTTTAGTGGTTGTTGGTGGTTCATTAAGGGATTGTTGATCGCCGACAACCACGTGTTCATTAACCATCAACAACCTTAGGGGGTCATCATGATTGAATCCACATGAGAATCCCATATAGAAAACAACAACTACATTTATAATTAGCACCGATGTCATGATACCACATGCCATTCATGTCCCGTGATTAATATGTTTAAGCCGCCGTTTCGTGGGGGAAGTCAGAAGTAGCCAACTAATCGTTGGGAAACAGAACCTGCTGAAATCAGAGTTCTGGTAATCTGACCTGGCATTGGAAATCAAGTCCCGTTACCTGTAGATTTGTCTAGTGCCCTGTTTGTTTGCCACAGTGACGGCCAAGCCACTCTAGCAAATAGTTAGGATGTGACAGCTTGAGTTGTATCAGCTCAAGCAACTGGCTGCGGCCAACGGTAACATGTGGTAACAATATCCTGGTTAGTGAGTCCTCCTGCGGTCATGCCATTTACACCCCTCTAGGAAGGGCTGCCAAAATCCATTGGTTTGTCATGATTTTCCCGATTGAAATTGCCATTTGAGGCTATACACCATTTCAAACACACCCAAATTTGTTGGTTGTACTGTAACCCAATGTATTGTTGGTTATAATCCTCTTTGTGGTTGCTTAAAAAACAACCAAAGTAAATTGTATACGCAAGAAACATCAACCTCATCATCTCCCTGTAGTTCCAAACTGAGATCATATATGTATACCTGTTCATATCCCTCTATATATATATATACATACATACATAATTATATATATATATTAAAAATCATGCACATGAGATCACCATAAAACTGGGAGAATGATGGAAGTCCAGCTATATGCCCATATCACCATTAAACCACCATAATACCCCCATTAAACCACCATAAAATCAGCATAGACCCAAGCGGCTAAAGAGGACACCCACAGTGCAGCCCAGCAAAGACAGCACAGCCGTCAGCGAAGGAATGGCCTCAGGGACCCACTAACCAGAGATGTTTCTTTTGTTGCCATTTGCAGATTGAGTGCTTAAAATGAGGCTTAGCCCTTTCTTGTCAATCAATGTTTGAGTGATTAAATCCACATGGATAAATCACAATTTCTTAGTGGTCAAGTCCCTAATGTTATTCATAGTTTTATGCCCCGATTCCGCTGGCAAAATTAAGTGCCCCCTTTGAGTTTTCAGTGACTACATGTTCATGTTTATGTATGTAGTAGTCAAATCAAATCCCTAATTTCTTGTTCGCCAACATTTTTGTCTTAAGAACATCCCCAATGCTTGTAGTGGTCACATCCCCAAATTTTCCAGTGCTTAAACAGTTAAACTCGTCCTATCATCACATACCGCGTTAGAAGTCCTAGTTTAGTTTCGGATCTATTCAATTTTGTGTCTCATAGTGTGGATACTTAATCTTACAGATAAAAGGAGGCTATTGAAACCATGATAAGTTCCATGTTCAATCTAAATAGTGGGTTTACGAAGGGTGATATACAAATACCTCATTAACATTGGTTTCACATGGTTCTTAGTTAGTTAAATTCCCCATTCGATCCCCCATCGTTAGTTGACCCCCCTTTGATTAACTAATGATTAAATGTGGTGGGTGAACTAAATGGGTTGGACTTATGATAGTTCCGTCATGGTTACCCTCCATAAAACTGACATAGCTATAGTACTATATGTGGAAAATCCTCCATACAGTAGTTGTAGATCATCATTTCTACGGGAAAAAACAATGAATTTCCTCAGTCTTTAAATGTCTACTGGATGTTATTGTTTATCAATCAGATACCCCATCATATCCATTCAAACACATTTTTTCACGGTGAAATCAGCATGTTTCATGGTTAAACCCCAATCTTTGATGCTCAAATCCTATCCTCTTTTTGCATAGTAAACTCCTCATTTGTTCATGGTAAAAACCATGTAAAACCAGCATTTTGGGATGGTTCACAAGTGGTTCACCCGTGGATCCCATGGTTTTCCCCTTGAATGCCAGTGGCATAGGCCGCCAGCGCGCCCAGCACCAGGGCCACGGAGCCCATCAGCAGCCGACCCTCGAAGCTCCGCAGGCGCTTCCGCGCACGGCTGGAGGGGGCCAAGGACACCAAGGCCTGCACGTTTCAAGATGGAGAATGAATATAAATATGTATATGTATTCATTTCCACGTCCATATATTCATATATATATATATTTATATATGTATGTATATATATATACATATGTATGTATATATATATATATATACATATATATATACATATATATATATATGTGTATACATGTATATATACATATATATATATATATACATACATATATATATATATACATATGTGTGATATGTATGTGTGTATGTATATATATAATCATATGTGATATTATGATGTGATGTAATTATAATGTAAATTAATATGTATCTGTATATGTGTATATACATATAATTATATATATGATATAAAGTAATGTTCCTATATTATAGGTATCGTTACCAATGATACAATATCTATTGTATATGTACCTATTCATTTACATGTATATATATATATGATACCAATAAATATTGTGTTATATATTATATATACATATATTCATGGAGATATCAACCCCGAAGCAGGCACAACAATATGATTCATTGCCGTTCTGGCAATTTATCGTAGCCAGGGAAAATGGCCATGTATTTTACCAGGTCAGCCAACAATGTTACGATAACAATGGGGCGAATAAACCGGTAAGCACTCAGTCCTTTTGAACCAACGCTACAGAGTAGTACGATGATATGTACAATACATGGTTTTACTGCAGGAGTTTTTACACCCCCCTCGGGCGAGCAGGGACGACTGCGGAGAACGAATAACCCAGAAGAGCATACCCTCGCGGGTAGCCAAATTTGTTTGTTTGGTTTTGGACATTTTGTGCAGTCTTTCAAAGGTCCCTCTAAAAAGCTCAAGCCCGTAAAACCCAGCGCAGCTTTGCAAGGAAGGCACATTACCATGCCGCATCTTGCGCTATGCTACAAAAGAAAATCATCGTCTACCTGCGGTTCCAATAGATCCAACGGCCGCCGGCCTCATCACGGTAATACCAAGCCCCACGCCAGAAACTCCATTCTCGGCGTGCACCATAGTGATCACGATTCCAACTCCAAGAGGCATCCGGGCGACCGGAGCTTGCAGCCTTCGATGTGACTGTGCTTGCTGCTTTTGCAGTGGGCGGCGTCTCAGGCTCCAAGAATGGTCGTGCTCCTGCTTTGGATGTTGGTGGTTCGGGTGCAAGAAATGGTGCATTGTTGGGATCAACTGGGGTATATCGACGTGTGAGGCGTCCGCGTGAGCGGAGCTTGAGGCGGCTGTGTCATCAATGGCGGATGTGTCAGCTTCGGCTTTGCGCTTTCGCTCAGTGGTGGGCGCGACCGTGGGGTCGGCCTTTTGACCTCCAGGACCTCCAGCCTTTGCAGCGGCGCTCTGCTTCTCTTTGCGTTCAAGGTTGCCCCGAACCAATGGAAGGTTTTCCTCATACAGCTTTTCGAGGAACTCAAGAGTGCCATCAAAAGGAACTTGGACAGTGCCCTTCCAGGTCAGCAGGCCACGGAATGCGCCACGACGGCCGATGTAGTTGACATATTCATCCTCTGTAAAAATGTGGCGGCCGAACATGAAACCCCAGGTTTTCTTCCATGTTTTGCGGAACTCAACTGGGAACCCTTCCACGCCTCGAGGCTGGGACATGAAAATCAACTTTGACAAGCAGTTTTCATTTTGGGCATTGGCGGCGACGCCAGCCGAGATCTGAGCTCTGGTCCTGGGTGGATCCGGGAGGTTGGCGTATGCGAACATATCGTCAAAGATACAGTCCTGCAGGCCTTTTCCCTCCCCGTGGATGCGGTCACAAAACGTGACGTCACTGGCAAAGCGATCTTCAACGTCCTCGTAGCCCAGTGCCTTTGCACGTCTGTGTCTATCGCGGCAGTCTTTGAGGACTGCTGATTCCACGGATGTGATCCCCCTGGGGCCCAGTTCCCGGCGAAGAAGATCGGCTTGCTCATTTGTCAAAGCCGTCAACAAGCTGCCGCTCATTTTCCCAAACATTCCGAACCCGGCGAGACTCTGCATTCGCCGTTCAAGGATACGGGTCCTCCTGTTGGGTCGATCAGCCTCTCTTGTTTCGCCACTTTCATCCACTGGGAGTGGCTCATATCCACATGTGGTGCATGTCGCTTGGCCACTGACGTACTCGACCTGGCAGAGGGGGCAGGAGCCCATGAAAGGTTCGCAGTACTTTGGTGCAATGTAAACACGGTGCGCCCTCGCGGGCGGCTGGTCAACTTGCATTGGGTCAGTGGCGGCATCATCGGTGGATTTGGCGTCATCAGTGGATCTGGCATCGGGTCGCCCCGTGCTGGTGTCATCCATTGGGTCGTCATTTGCATCATCGCGGGCAGTCAGGGTGACCGCTCTGGATTTCGGTGCTGAGGCTGATTCCGCGCCTGTCCATGTGCTGGGCTCGAGATTGCTCTCGGCGCGGGACCAAAGCACCTTTCCATCTTCTGAGATGCTGACCAGAAATTGGGGTGGGATGCGTTCTGAACACAAAATACCATCCATTTCTGTGCGACTAAAGATGACCCCAACTTCAACTGCTTGCCGCATTGCGATTTTGACTTCGACTGGACATTTTGCTCTTAGTCCAGATCGATATCCCTGTGTGCCGATACAGTGTTCTGCCATGTAGATATGAGCACGGCCACTGTTGACTGTGTCACCGCCGCCTGGGATCAGGCCGTTCTGTGCGATGCTCTTCCAACTGCTTCTCATCGTGCGATGAAAAACAATTTCAGGAACCTCAGTCATGGCACACAAGGGCACGCCGGTGAAGGCGGCTTTTCGCTCGGGGGAAACTTGGTCTGAGCAATACACCATGGTTGAGTTGGCATAGAGGCCCCCGGCGGTCTTCAAGGCAGCTTGGGAATGACCCTGAATTGCACGAATTTTCACAGGATAATACGGCATGCCTAGGCCATTGTCGACAGGGAAATGGGAGATCTTTGCACACAAGAATTGGAACCTACTCTTGCCATGCTTGTCGATCTTCATCGCAGTGCCAAAAAGGTTTGAGACGGTGATGAAAACGTCTGGGGGCACTTGCTTGCGGAAGGCTTTGGCAAAATCCTCCAAGTCGATCCAAAGGTCTTTGTCCATTGGCACCTCCCCTGCAAACTTTATTGACACGGGTTGCAAAGTCGGAGAATTTCTTGTCGACGCGAATCTGGCCAGCAATGGTCTCGACGTCGGATGCCGATAGCAGTTCCAGTTCATAAGCCGTACCTTCAAAAAGGATCCCGGGTACATCGTCCCCGTCTGCATTGGTCACCATTGTATATTGGTATTCAGGCAAATGCTCTTCCATCCAATATGCTTTCACGTGGCCGGATGCATGTTCCTCTAAGCGCGCAGTTGCCTGCGGCTGGTACTGGCTTGATGTGGCTCTTTTGTCATCTGCGGGCTCATCCAATGGGACTGGTGCTGCTTTCGGTCGCGACTTCAACAAGACCTCAGCCGTTTGGACCAGGATTGTTGCTCTGCCGGATTCAGCGGGCTCGCCGTCGCCGGCGGCCTTTGGAGGGTCATCTTTGGGAGGCTCAGCAAAGGTTCCAGAAGGCATCGTCTTGACGTCGATGTAGTCCTCGGTGTCTGGTTGTTGAGCTTCAACGTCCTCCTTGGTGAATGACCTGCCCGTCGGCGTGATGTGTCGTCGGGACTCTCCAAAAAGCAACTTGGTGATGTTTGCACATGTCTCCTGATAGGATCTTGGCAGCTCGTCGAGGACGGCGCTCATGTTCCTTCGCAAATCATCCCATGTTTCCTGGCCACACTGAGCAAGCTCTAAACCTATTCGGCCAACCCGCCATCCACAGTCAATGGCAAACAAAGTTGCCGTCCAATATGCGGAGAGTCGCGTGCGATTTTCTTCAGAGTTGGCGAAATGCCACTGATCTCTGAATTCCATTGCATCGGCGTACCCCTTCGCACGTAGCCATGGATACTTCGGATTGGCAAGCCCTTGCAGGCTGCTGGTTAGAGCTTTGAACTTTGGCTCCAATGCATCAAAGAACTGGTCAAAGATAGGATGGATGCCATAGTCAGCAGACCAGGGCGCGGTCGTGAGACCGGCCGATTGCAAATCCAATTCACGGGCCTTGTTGACAAACCAAGTCAAATGGCGCTCACAATCATCCATGATCGTGGGTCAGTGCCCGTTGGGACCGTCGTACGGCCAATTTGGATTTTGGGCAATCCCATCCTCACCTACCAATTCATTTCCGAACCAGGACAAATGCAGGTTGATGCGGGCATCAGGATAGCGCTCGCGGGCGTCCGCGGCCAATTCAATCCCACGTTTGACCAACTTCTGCAGAGTTTTGCCCCAAAGCATCTCATGGATGAACTCAGTCACATACTTAGGTTTACGCTGCCGGTAATGCTCGGACAGATCGTATTTCTTAAGTGTTTTCCTACGCCCTGTGATCAATGCACATGACGAGTCGGAGACTAAGATCCAGATTACTTCATTGACAGGCATCTCTGGCAACATGATCTTTTCGATGTGGGACTCCTTTGGCAAAAAGCAGAAGCTGAGATATTCTGCAAGCGGATCCTCTCGACCGTAGAACCTCAGGGCCGAGGCCGGCGTCCATTCGGTCATCAATCCATCCACGAGGTCCTGAGAAACCTGAGTCTCACCTTCATTGCGCATGGCCAATGCAAACAAAATGCGATTGTGAAGGAGCAACCATGCTTCTTTGTTAGCCTCACGTGTGGCTTCGAGCGCAGCCTCGCGGCTGGCCGGGTGTGCTGTGGCAAATCGCGAGTCAGCCATTTTAGCAGGACAGGCACGAATGACAGCGGGTGAAATCCTTTTGGATGTTTGGCCCACCACAGCTACCCGGAAACACTCATGGAGCATGTCGGTCAACTTGAAGGTATAGTTCTCAGCAAGTTTAAGAGCTTTGCCCCTACTTTGATCATGCTCATGTTTGCCATCACATTTGAATGAGTCTAACATCTCAAGTTCTTTAAAATTTCCCGCAATGGTCCAACTTTTCTTCATTGGTTGGCCGTTGTTTCCAAGAACACCCAACATGCAACCATCAAAGTGATGAGTAGTCATGGATCGTTCTATGAGGAATTTTCTAACCATCGGCCATCTCCAATATTTGCAATTCTTGGACAGTTCAAATGCTATCAAGGTTCGTTCATCATAAACTTCATCCACAAGTTTGACAAAAGATTTGAACAGCTTGGTAAACTGTTTTTGTTGCTCTTTGATTCTTTCCTGACCCTCAACAGTAAGGCCATTTACGTTCCCCCATGGGCTACCTCCAACACAAGGCAATGATGCATAAAGTATCAAAGTGCCGTCATTGAAATCATTTCTGAAATCTTGGACTTGGGAGGCTAGCCGTTGCCGACAGCTGATAGTGGTACCATCTTCCTTTTCGGTAACCCTTATGCAGTGGCAATCTTCATTGGACTTTCTTGGGGTACTAAGCTTTGAATCATCAGAGCAGCAAAATTCGATCAGCATTCTGGGCTTAAAAGACTTTTGGGAGCCCCCCTGATTCCCGGCAGCGGTTGCTAGTTTTGGCACCTTAGTGGAGTTCGGCGCCGCGGTGTGGCGGGCTGCTGCTTTTTCCACCTTTGTCGGGCCAATGCCAATGAGATGAATGGCATGCAACCAAAGGGCTGGTCGGGTAAAAGGTTTTGTAAGAATGTCTGCAACTTGGAAACTGGTTCCTACGTTGAGAAGATCGAACTGTTTACATTCAAATTGTTGTTTCAACCATTTGAAGTTGATGTTTTGTGTTTTGTTCATGTGTCTCATGGATGCTGATGAACCGGTGGACATGACTGTGATAGTCGCTTGGTTGTCCTCCATAAATTTGACTTGATAAAATTCAGGGAAACTGGCCTTGAGGGAGTTGATGTCCGCAACACTACAACCTGTATCGACGTTCCCATTACGGATTTCGTCAATTTCAGGGTCGATCCTAGTGAACACAACATCTTCTTGGGGCTTCGCGGCGTCGCGAGCTGGCTTACCCTGTAGCTTCTTGAAAAGGTTCAATTGCTCAAACAGGGCCAGCATTGGAATGCCCTCAGCTCTCATGCTGTGATTTGCGGCAACTACCTCAGCCTCAGTTGAAGATATGGCAACAACCGTTTGTTTCTTACTGAACGCATTTAAGGGGTAATACGTGTTGGGGCCTACAAGCACTATGGCGCTGCCAGTGGTACTCTTGCTATCATGTTCGCCTGCATGATCTGCGTCGGCAAAAAGCCAGAGTTGGCATTCATCAAAGGCATCCCCAATGAAACCCTCTAGAAAATGGTGCTTTGTACAGTGAATGTATGATACCAATCTGTGCAAGGCGACATCGCATTCTATGGACCATTTTGTCACTCTAGATGCTAAGCTTTGTGTGGCACGCAACAAGTCGAACCTTGCCATTCTTGCGGCAAATAGTATCTTCATCAAGATCTTGCTGGCCACTGGCTGGAGTCTGCCAGGCTTTTCATCTTCGCTGAGTGTGGGCCGTGCAATGCCAGCATCTGTGAATGGTGTTGGCACCTCTTTCAAGGACGATGGGCTGACTTTTGCAAGGCTACAGTAATTTTCTACACAGGACCCCAGGAAATCGCTCATGTCATACCTCACTAAGTTCACGGGCTTAGCCATGACGCCAGCTTTGTTCTTCACAGCGTGTTCAACCCCCCTGAACTTAGAGGCCTTGGCTTCCTTTTTCGCCTCGCGTTTGTCGCGATGTGGTCCTGGTCTGGCTTTGCTTGCCATTGCAAACTGCTTGAATTTGTCAGGTCCATCTTGTCCATAACAGAAAACTGTTTTTCCTGTCCAGAATTCATTTGTTTGATTGCTAGATGTTTTCCAATCATCTGTATAAACATCATAGCCCCCCTGATTGTTCCCGTCGGTGATGCTAGGACAACTTTTCAATGTGACCTTTTTGTCAAAGAAAGTTATGCGACTCGAATTTTGACAAATTACATCTCCCCCCTCATCAACCGGCTGGTACAATCTTTTTCGGGGTTGAATGTGGTGTCTAATCCATGCCATGTTGGTTTCATCATGCTCCCACCAGTCTTGTGTTCTGTGTTGTGCGGCTGCTGACTTCTTGGCTTCAAAGGCGAATGCAAAAGGGTGTGCCTGCGAAGGCAACCGGATGTTTTGGAATTCACGGTGCATACAGCCAAAGTAGCGATCATATGGCTCAGGATCACCAATGTTCACTGCAGCCTTGACGCTTGCCCATGCCTTTTCCAGATTGGCGGTGGGGCCAGCCATCTTGAAGTCATCTACATACACAACCAAAAGACAGTTGAGCTCTTGATGATGAAAAATTGAATGCCAAATGTCAGGTAAAATTTGCTTCCAACCCTGTTTTACCACACGGCTATTGAGATGATTTTCCCAAATACCCCCGCTATCAGGATGACCATAAAGGGCAAGTAACATGGGAACCATGGGTTGCCAATACTTTTTCTCCCAATCTTTGGGCCATCTGTTGCGTGGAAGTGACAACCATGTGGGCACCCCTGTGAAGAGGGCTTGTATGTAGGCTTGGATTGCATCTGCCTGTTGTTTGGAGAACCCGGGCTGACTACCGAAAGCATCTAGCAGCTTTGCTGCTTCCATGGATGCTGGGGAAGAGCCTAACTCATTAAAGAGTGCGTGATCGGAATTCTCGTCTCTGACATTGTTCCCTTGGAAGACCGTCCTACCCTTGAACTTCCGGCGAGGGTCTGATTCAGGCAATTCAGAACCCTTCTCATAGCAAGCCTCAAAGATTCGACCTAGGTGCACAGTTTGGCCATTGCGACGAGCCTCAGCTACTATGTCGCGGCACTCACGAACACGCTTCTCATCCCAAACACCCTTATTACGGAGGTTTTCCCACTCCTTATCAAGGGCGGCCTTGGCCTTGGGGTTGCTGGCAATCTCATCTTTTGATACAAGCCTAGCAACTGAAGCGAAAAGCTCGAGTGCGACCTTGAACTCAAGTTCCTTGATCTTCTCTCTAATTCGAGGCCGGTGCAGCTTTTGGCATTGCCGGCACGGAAAACTTTTAGGAAGTGGCTGGAACAATTTCCCAAACATTGCCTACGAGCTTTGCAGTTGCAGGAGGGCATTGAGTTGCCTCAAGCCGGGCCGGTGAAGACTTCTTCTTTTTGCCCTTGCTGCCAGATGATGATGCTGGCTTTTCCTCCTGCTCCTTGGCTGCTTTCTTTGCTTCTTCCTCGATGATCAACTTCCTATCTTGAGGTCCTAACATCTTCCACAGTTCTGAGTCGATCCCCTCCGGACGCTTTGAACCTTTGTAGTTACGTACAATCCGGTGACCATCCCAATGATATCCATCTGGAATAATTTCACCTTTGGGGGTCAATTTGAGATCTGGAAATACGGGCGCTTCGGGTGCATCAGGCTCGACATCGCTGTCGGCTGGTAGAGGCGTTCCTGGCTCGTATTCATACTCATCTTGTGGCGGATGCAAACTGGACTCAAGTGGCACAGCTTTGGGTGTCTGCGGAATGACCTGATCCTCAAGGCGATCGGCTTTGGGTGCTTTCGAGTCAATCAGAGCTTTCAAAGGAAAGATGAAACCCTCGGATGGCAATTCCAACCTCTTTGTTCTTTGGATTGTCAGTGCACCCCAGTTGACATGATAATCTGCGGCTTCCAACTTGGCAACTAAGTATTCACCCTTCCAATCATGCCCTGGTTGGATGTAATACCCAAGGAAAATTCCTTCATTTGCTGCTGGGGAGAGTTTACCTGATGTGTTATCCAACTTCTTGGGGTTATTCCAGAACAACACTTTGGCACCAAATGGAATGTGCATTGCAGGGAACTCTTCACCAAACCTGAGTTGCCACGGGGATTCACTGCCGTCAAGCTGGGGGCTTGCATTGATCGCGGTCGCATGATGCTGCATGGCCAATGGCCACATCTTCAAAGGAAGTCCTGATTGCAACAAATTGCTCCGGGCACCTTCCAACATCTGACGAACTTCGCGCTCAGCAAAAGACTTTGATGAATCTACATATTCAATGGAAGTTTGGTGTCTGTAACCCAAATCCTTGATGGCCCTGATCAATTCTGGGGAATTGTCAGTGTACACAACTTGAACATCATCCTTTGATCCAATGAAGTGATTCAAACCATCAACACAGCTTTGTGAGTCCTTGGACTGGCTAGGGTAGACATACCGATATTGGGTGTGCAGATCTTTCAACACCAATGCAACTTGCTCCCCCCTGAAACCCTCTTCTACATTTTTCTTGATGATGACATGATCCCCAATAATGTGGTCACCAAACACCTCAGTTTCAATTCTCTTCTGACCACCTTTCTTTCGTGCCTGAGGAGCCATCATTCTTGCTCGTTGGCAGGTTCTGCAAAAGGGGTTCTTGGGGAAATGAGTGTACTGATGTTGGGTACTTGCAGCTTCGGCCAGCAAATCCTCAGTCTTGCGGCTTCGAACATACTCCTGCTGAGCATCATCCTCCACCAGCTCGTCCAATTGCTCTTCATCTTGGGCTTCGTCCCGCTTGGCTTTCGAGCTCGACCGTGAGGTCGGCATTGCAAACAACTTTCTAAGGTGCTTATCCTTTTGGAATTGGTCTTTGGGATAAACCTTGCAACTAGCATCCAGGATTGGGACATGACCTTCGATCTTGAGCTGGACGACCTTGTCATCTGGACGGACTAGGATTGGTTTGCCATTGGCAGGCCATACAAAACTGTAACCCTGATCTACACATCTTGTTCCTACGGAGAGCACAGCTGGGGTATGGTCAAGTACATACGGATGCACGGGATCTGGCAATGCGGACAACTTGACATCAGCAACCTCATTAGCCTCGGTCGAACCATTGGCTGTGACTAAGGAAATCGGATGCTCGGCTGCACGGCAGTTCTTGGCGCTAACATCCCTCAGCATACCCTTGGACACAAGATCGGATTCACTACCTGAGTCGACAAGCCAACTGACGCCGGCCTTTGGCGCGGCCGTGGCAATTGACGGTAAACGACTGATGTCTCTAAGAGCTTTGGGACCGCTGATGAATCTGCACTCCTTGCATGTGATGTCACGCGTGTCCTCATTACAACATCAAAACCCACAACTAGGTGCAACATCTGAATCATGAAGTTTCACAGTTTCTTGAAGCTGTCTTGCACGAACCTGAGCCTCATGTTGTTCAACCTTAGATGAAACTGGAACATCTTCAGCTGTCTTGTACACCTTAGTGAACTCTCTTGGACGGTGCTTGACTGGGACTTGACGACCAACTGCTTTCACCTCGATCACATGTGGGGCCTTTCGGAATCTAAGACGCTTCATGCTGACACTTGACTCATCAGAGCACGAAGTTACCTTCGGCTGTTTTCGGACGATGCATGCAAACTTCTGGATCAGGCATGGAGCGGCTGTGGAATCCTTGCTCTTCTTCTTGGGAGCGGGTGAATTGGCCCTTTTGGTGTCTTTGGTGGCGGCAGCAGCTTTGTCGTCATGCTTATAAAAACATTTGTCACCACGTCTGCACTTTCCCTGGGCATGATAGATACATGGGGTTTTGGCCATCTCTTCCTTGGACATTTTCTTCCCCTTATCATCTTTGTTGCCCCTTGATGGTGAACGTGTCTTGTTTCTTCTGGGAGATTTTCGAGATTTATCATCTTTGACATGCTTGAATGGACACTTCTTCCCCTTATCACAGGTACCCTTTTGGAACTTATAGCAAATTTTGTCACCTTTGCCACCTCGTTCCTGAGATCTACCACGACTCGGAGAGCCCTTTCGGCCACCGCGACCATCGCCTTTGGCGGGTGCGGCCTTTGTGTCCTTGATCCCAGCCTTGTTCTTCTCCGCGATGCGGTTCCTGTTCTCCCTCAATCGTTCACGGTCTATCAAGTTCTTCATGGATTGGTGAAGAAAACTATAAGACTTTTCATGGGATTTCTCATGTGCACGATCAAACATCTCGATGTCATATTTCAGCAACTGACTTGGTCGGATCTGCCTCAACAAGATGTCCCTTAACACAGCATCATCGGGGGTGACAGCCATGCCAGCTAGGGTAGCATCCCATTTGTTGATGAATCTTCGGAGATCCTGGACAGTATCGCTACTTTGACAACACCCAAAAGATCTTCTACTCTGTAAAGGCTACCTGCTTCTTCTGATGTCTTGAAGTAGTCCTCAACATGAGCAGAACATACCTTCCCCTGACCTGGATGCCTTTTCGGGATTGCTGCTCTTTGAAATTCAAGATCCTAGTTGCTAGGTCCCCTCCGGCTGAGCGCGTGAGCGCTGCTGATAACTTTGTATCCAGCGTGAGGAACTTTCCAGGATCTTGGAGTCTCTTCTCCAACTGCTCTCTGGTGCACTCTTGATCGTACACCTCATTGAGCCAGAGCCATGCCTCATCTGGGCGATCTGAGCAGCTTTTCACTTCATCCCTGACATGATTCTTCCAAGTCCTATACGACTCCGGAGCGGGCATGTTGTTCAGCTTGATGATTTCGGCCTCCTTAGTTTTTGGCTTATCCTTTTCTTCCCTTTGGGTTAAGGCTTTTACCAACTCAATGAGATCTGAGGGACCCATCACTTGCTGTTGCTTGGTTACGCTCTTAGGAGAGTCATTTGGGGGAGTTTTGATAGCTTCAGTGGGAGTGAAAAACCCTGACTGCGTTGGCAATTGGGGCTGGTCGTTGCCGACAGCCGGCTTTTGCTTGGGACTGCCACCTTTGAGCAGCTCATCCAACTTGGCTTTTGCTTCTTGTGCCAACACTGCAGGCGTTTTCAACTCATGAATCGGCTCATCACTGCCTTTGGCAGCCTGTGCATCGGATGCTTTGGGAGTGGCAATATTGAAGTAGGGCACGCTAGTGGTAGCGGCCGGCTCGGCGTTCTGGACGGATGCTCTCGGAACGGAGGCATGCTGCGCTTTGGCAACATGCTTTAACTGCTCCTGAAGGTCATCGATTTGGTCCTGAAGGCTAAGGTTCTGAGCCGCTGCCTCGTTGATCTTGTCGGCCATCTCCTTCTTGTAGTTCTCGAACTCGGTCCTCAAACTGATGAACCTGGCCTGATCAACTGCAGCCTGATCTTCATATTGCTTCTTTGTGGCAGCTATGGCATTCTTTGCATGTTCAACTGTCTGTGCATAGGAAGCTTCGAATGCACTAGTGATACGTTGCCTTTCCTCTGCAATTTTCTGATCATGCTTTGTGTTTGCCTCTGCCTTGAAATCCTCTACTCTTTTGTCATGCGATGCCTGAGCCTGATTTAACCTGACCTCCAACTCGTCGCCTCGTTTCCGTTCCTCGTTGACGGCACTAATGGCCTTACCTTCAACCTCCTGCAGCCTTTGTTCATACTTCTGCTCTTGCATTACGAGTCTACTTGACCATTCGTTTCGATTTGAGTCAACTACTCCATGCATTATCTGAAGGTGCCTCTGTTCAGCTTCCCTCATGACTTGCAGGGTATTCCCACTAGTGATCTGGGACAGGTTGTTTTGTATGAAGGTAAAGTACGCTACAACGGGTTGGAACATTGTCTCGTCATCCATCGGCTCGGGGTTGCCCCCGGCCACATTGGGCACAGCGACAGCCGATGGACCTGACCCTGGAACGGCGAGAGGAAGGTCAGTTGGGGTCCCCATAGCAAAGTTGTGAGACTACGGCTGATAACCTGTATTTTACCAGGTCAGCCAACAATGTTACGATAACAATGGGGCGAATAAACCGGTAAGCACTCAGTCCTTTTGAACCAACGCTACAGAGTAGTACGATGATATGTACAATACATGGTTTTACTGCAGGAGTTTTTACAGGCCAGTTTATAGATGATTCACCTATTAGAATTTCCTCATCGGCTATTGAACATCAGCATTACTACCATAATAATGTTACAACTGATAATAATTCTAATCATTGTAATAATGTTACGACTGTCGGATTGCTATGATGAACATTACTTCTACGATTATTATTGGCCATGTCAACATCATCATGCAATCATTTCACAATGTTATTATCATATCATGTACCGTCATCATTATTTATTGTTACCATGACGGCCATGGTGATGACATGAATTTGTCCATATGGACTTGTACCCAATAGAAAATGATAATCAACCATCTAATTGGGGGCATACTATTTTTTGTAATGAAATTTGGGGAACACATGAATGACTTTCACTTTCACCCATTCATATGACATATACATATATATATACACACATTGATATATAATTAATTTCCCGCGGAGATTCTTTGGATCGAATGAAAAACAATGAAATGGGATATATATATATCATATTATATATACATATGATATATATATATATACATATGATATATATATATATATACATGATATATATATATATATATATCATATGTATATATATATCATATGCATATATACTGTATATATATATATATATATCATATGTATATATATTTATATATATTGTGAAATATGGTGAATTTTGACCCAATTTACCCTGCCATGTAACGCGGATTTACCTACAAGTTGGAGCAACCCTGAACGCCGATCAGCATCCCATTCTATAGATGGTCAAATCACCAGTAAATCGCCATGAAATCACCATAGAATTGTAGCTTAAGTAACCATGAAATCATGAAATCCCCGGTCTTTCATCGGAAAAACACCATAGAATCACCATAAAATCACCATAAAATCACCATAACATCCCCATGTTCCCCTCTACCGCTGGATGGCCGCCGTTTTTTTTTTCCCCGGTCGCCTCCCGCAAGGTGATGACCGCGGTCGCCAACTTCGCCACGTTCCTGGGGCCATAGGTTTTATGACCCGTTGAAGCAGATGTTGAATGGATGTTGAACATGGATTTTCCTTCGTAAAATTAATGAATGTTTAATGGTTGAACAAAGATGTTTCTAATGTTTAATGGAACTTTAAGAAATGAATGGTTTTGATGGGATTAATGTTTGGATGTTTAATTTATGCACTGTTTGATTATATTTTACTGGGACTTTATTGGGGTTTAATGCATGTTCAATATATAAATCATAATGTCACAAGATGCAACTAATGGATGCAAGTTTCAAAGTTATTGGATGGGTGAAGAGAAAGTCAGTGAATGGGATGTTTGTCTAAGTCGATTTTAGGGGACGCAACTGAAGTTTAATAATGTTTTGGGATTTTATTGGATTTTAACTGGAGTTTGGATTTTATGGTTTTCTAGTATATAATGTTATATGCAGCTGCTTCAAGTTGGCTTGTCTGAATATTGATAATATTGGGTAGAAGGGCATATGTACCCCCAAATTGCAATTTAAATGGGGAACATCATTATCATAAAGTCGGATTTTGAGGTCCAGTACTGTCCCCTATTTTAAGACAAACCTAACTTGGCGAACGTCAACCACTGATGAATAAACCCATCGGCTGTTTAGTCTACTTGGGGCCTGCCATTGAAGTATCCATTTATCATTTATTGGGATGAAGATCCCTCCAATCAATATACAGTGACAAGTGACAAGTGTCTCTATATTCCGGAGTCTACATTGATGGGGTTGCCAAACATCCCACCCCCACTGTTGGGTTATGTTCAATTTGATTGCGTGATGTTGGTGGTTTTCAACCGTCTATGGTTGAAATCAAACAGCAAAAAAACAGCGGTCAAGTGGACCATCGATCATCCCAAGTCGAGATCGAAATTGTGAGGCTTAAAATCCCCAAACACACAGTTTTATGTGGTAAACCTAAGGTTCTAACCATCCCCAGTCAGTCACCATTTTTATGGGACGGTTCAACTCCCAGAAAAATGGTAGGTTGGCATTGGGATGCCCAGTCATTGTTGGTAGCATCCCATATCTGCAGATGTGTTGTACATATATATATATACTATCTGGTATTTTAGGAGAGCTATGAAAAATCACAGTTAATAGGTAGATAATCTATAAATGAGTCAGTTCCATAGCTAGGTTTTTTTTTTGCCGGGTATGTATATAAATATACATAATATGATTATATGATGATGTTTCAGACACATTTCTCTGACTTTGCTGGTCAGCGTGGTTTGGATTGCCTGGCCAAGGCTCATGAGTCCCAAAGTCAGCCGTGCTGCCGCCATCCAGGGGTCGTTGGTAAAGTCCTACGATTGCCGGGATAACATGCTGGAAATTTTAGGGCCATAATGGGGATATATGATGATGGATGGTGTAAACATATGCATATGTGTGTAAAGATATAAATAACATATAAATCTGGATGGATGGATGGATGGATGGATGGATGTAGGTAGGTAGGTGTATGTATGTATGTATGTATGTATGTATGTATGTATGTATGTATGTATGTATGTATGTATGTATGTATGTATGTATGTATGTATGTATATGTATGTATATGTATGTATATGTATGTATATGTATGTATATGTATGTATATGTATGTATGTATGTATGTATATGTATGCATATGTATATGTATATGTATATGTATATGTATATGTATATGTATATGTATATGTATATGTATATGTATATGTATATGTATATGTGTATGTATGTATGTATGTATGTATGTATGTATGTATGTATGTATGTATGTATGTATGTATGTATATGTATATGTATGTATGTATATGTATGTATATGTATGTATATGTATGTATGTATGTATGTATATGTATGTATATGTATGTATGCATATGTATGTATATGTATGTATATGTATGTATATGTATGTATATGTATGTATATGTATGTATATGTATGTATATGTATGTATATGTATGTATATGTATGTATATGTATGTATATGTATGTATATGTATGTATATGTATGTATATGTATGTATATGTATGTATATGTATGTATATGTATGTATATGTATGTATATGTATGTATATGTTATGCACATGTTATACATATGTCATACACATGTTATAAATATGTTATACATATGTTATACATATGTTATACATATGTTATACATATGTTATACATATGTACATATGTATTGTAAGCAAGCACAATCTAGATTTAAGCATGGTTTCCAGCCAAATACTTATAGAAATAATTTTTGCCATACCTTCTAAACCCTTCTGACGATACGAGTTTGTCTATATAATTAAATGATTAAATCATTAGATATCTTCCCAGGAACTGGTAGTGATATTCCCAAAACATCATGATCATAACAGTGAAATCTTTGGTCCCATGCTGCTGGGGCTGTTACGCGCATATGCTGAATGGGGTGGTAAGGTACCAACGGTGCTGCCTAGATAGGTGCAGCTCAAAGTTATTCACCCCTCATAAATCTTAAGTGGATTGTTGAATACTAACAGTAATTGGATGGCCCAAATTGGTACCACAGCTTGAGTCTGGAATGGTCCGTAGACACGCAAGGTTGTTGCACCAACCTCAGATAAACCAGGAATCGGGAAAACCCCAAATTCCGTGGTTCAAGATCTTAATTTCACCATCAATTTTAATTTTCAGTATTCCCCAATTGCTTTGCAAACCCAGGTTTTTTGGAAGGACATATTAGTCAATTGCGATTATCGCCCCAAAGATGGAAACACAAAATGAAATATGCGCTAATGCCACCTGGTTGAAAAAAAAAACTTGCATTTGCTCGAGATGGCCCCAACAAGTAAAACAACTTCCCGAAATGGTAGATTCACCAAATTGGAAAATAGAAAATCCTGTTGGGCAAATCCAGTTATGAATATCGAATTATCATGCCCCAGCGAGAAGTTGATGTATAATGTTCTGAAAATCGATCAAATTAACAACTGTATATATATATATATATATCGTTAGGGGGCTGACGTTTGCCCGAAATCCACGGAATTCCATGTGGGACTGCAATCTGCTTTGTTTCCGTGCGTATTTTTCGCACACTGCGACCATGCAAAATATTGATATTATCTGCGTCTCATTGCATTTTTGCGCTTGCCTAAGATGGTGCCAAAATCACCTTTTGAAGCGTATCTTAAAGATATCCTCCGTAGTTTGCAGTGGTTCGAGCCGCTAACTGAGACCTCAACAAACCGCAAGAATTTGAAAGAACACCAAAATAACCTAACCCCAAATAAACCCTAAATAAACCCTAAACAAACCCTAAACCAACCCTAAATCAACCATAAATAACCCTAAATAGACCCTAAAACAACCGTGAGCAAACCCTAAAACAACCCTAAATAACATGAAAATTAACTAACAAACCCTAAAGAAAATCTAAACCAACCCTAAGCAAACCCTAAAACAATCTGAAATATAGCCTGAACAAATTACAACGTAACTAAACCCCCAATGAAACTTTGGGCGAACGTCCGCCCCGGAGGGATATATAGATATATATATAATATATTATAGACTTAATTAGTTCTATACACCATAGTACTTCTATAGGACATTATCATTATACATTTCCATAACTGTCCTCTGCAAAACCATCCTTCCGGGCCAGGTTTTTAGAAATGGCTTTCCCCCACCCTAACGAATCATTGTGAAACCATTAAATATCATGATTATAACGGGATATAATGGGCTAATTATAACTATATGACATACTATAACCATTAATTAGCCGTCATTCGGCAATGTTTCATTATTACACCAAGTATATTGAAATTTCCAATCATATGAAACCATTAAATGAAATGGTTGATTGTAACTACAACCATTGACCATTAGCCGTCACTACCCAATGTTCCATTAATAGATATCATGATTATCGGGTTTCCCAACAATGTATTATTGGTAATTATACCCAACTATATTGAATTTCCCAATCATTATGAAACCATTACTAGATACCCTCCAATCTCCAATAAATTAACATAGACCCTGGCAAATAGGGCGTGTAAAATAAGTTTCCACTAACCAGCTGCTATATGATTTACCAGAGGGTATCCCTTACCCCAACCAGCCACCAATCATTATGAAACCATTAAATATAACGGATTATAATGTTAATTGTAACATATTATAACATATTAAAACTAATTATAACCATTACTAGATCTGTAGATTCCCTCCAGATCCAGTACATTTGACCCCACAAACGGGCCAACAAAAACACCTTGGCGTAACACCGCTCCTGCAGGACGTTGGCCGAGACCCGGCCGCCAAAGAGCCACAGGCCGCCCGCTCCCACCACGGCGTAACACGGCAAGGCCATGCCGAAGATCACCACGCGGATCACGCGGGAGACCTGCCAGGTGGGAGGACATGGTGCGGGACATGGGAAAACTTGGAAAACTGATGGGGAAAATATGGGACATTTGGAAAACATATATATGTCCTGCGTGATTTGAAATAGTTCCGAGTTGGAGATGAAATATTCGGGATATTGGGGAAAAATGAAAGAAACAAATTAAAAAATGAACGAAGAAAATGGGATGAGCTGAGCAACAAAAAAAAATCGGGCGAATCTGGCGAAGTCACCAGCCTTTGGGCTTGGAGAAACATTGGCATTCGAGGATCCGACCACCAAAAACGGTGCATTGGGACCCAAATATGAGGACCTGACATGACCTGGCCTTGCATTTTCTTTGGGTTTGTCTTCAAATATGGTCTCCCCCCCCAAAAAAAAATGGATGCGTTCTAAACTTTGAACATCTTTTTTCCCAATTTTTTCCCAAATGTTTCCCATCTTGTCCTTGGGGATTGATATGGATTTACCTATCCGCCCTCGCCGTCCTCACCTTGGCTTTCGCCTCCAGGCAAAGCTCGGAATCCAACTGGCGCGACTGCTGTTGCGCTGCAAAAAATAGGGGATGAACGGGGACAAACATTCAGACTTAGAAATCAAGAATGTTTGATTTAGCAATGTTGATTGTGTTTATCCCAATGTTGATGATGTTGATTTCAGGCAATCCACTGTTTGCCAAAGAATAGTTTCATGATATTTGAATGCTTTTGATTCAGTACATTTCCTCCTGCAAACTCAGATCAAAAAAGTGTTCTAGCGTGTGACTACTCTGAAAATCTAAGCTGCAAAGACATGTCGAATATAGTATCATCGCATCAAATAGGACCATCATCAGCACCTGCAACACCGTGGTGTGGCACAGGAAGGACATCAGCAGTACAGGAGGACCCTGCCAGAACGGTGGAAGCTCCTGGACCGGTGACCCAGTCACAACACTCATGGGCTATACAGAACAAAACATACCAATGACTCAATGACGCACTAAAAAGAGCTGGGTATTGAATGGTGTTAACTATTAATCACCCAAAAAAGGAAGTTTATGATTGTATATACTATTGTAGTAATTGTAGTAATATAGATTGAACTGCTAGAAAGCTTAGAAAGGAAAAGAGCATATCAAAACCAGCAACCCAATCAAATGAGGATGCGTCAAAACATGATTGAACAACCGCTCCAAAGGAATGGTCTCACTTCAAGAAGTCCAACATGCTCTTATTCTTGGGCATCCATCGGGCCATCGGGCCTCATATTTCACCAGGACCAACAGCAAAACCGGGTCACCATTTCGGCGGGATGATCTGATTCTTCTGGAGTTGTCCAATCATTTTGTTGGATTTTGAAGCGATTTAATCATGATTTAACCATGAAACAAAATCATGATTCATGATTATCATGTAACCAAGACTTCGGAGCTCACAGAAGAAGATGATTATCATCTGGTTATCTGATGATCTAATCATGATTATCAGATCATTACCCTCTGGTAAACTAACATAACTATGGAAAATCACCATTTTTAATGAGAAAATCCACTATAAATGTTCATTTTCAATAGTTACGTTAAATTACCAGAGGGTATCTAATCGTAGGGTTTGGCGGGATGAACATCGCCCCCCAAACCCAACAGTCTCCCACAAAAATCCTGCTGGCTCATCTCCATCAAATCCATGGACAATGCCGGGGCGGTGAAGGCCTTGAAAAACCATTCTAATAGAAAGGGGATATCATGGGGATAGAATTGGTGATATTATAACATAGAATTGGGATATCACATTGATTCCACATTGGTATGGATATTCCCAATATATATCCCCATTGATATCATTGGTGATATCACATTGGATATATGGTGATATCATGGAATATTGATGGAGGGAAACTGTACCATATGCTAATTTAACACAGCCATGGCAAAAATCACACGTTCTAAGTGGCAAATCATCTATAACTAGCTACGAGGCCATTTCTCATAGGTGTATTAAATTACCAGATGGTATGCTCCAAAACTGATTAACCAACTTGGTACTGTTCTTTCAAACATTCAAAGAACCACCCAGTTGGTTGATCCAAAATTGTCAAACTGCAGAACTTCTGAAGAGAAGGGCGTCAATTTAAATCACATGAAATAACGTCCATAAAATGTGTGTGTGTGTTTCAACCATCCATCACGATAATCTGTTTTATTGTGATTGAATATTCTTGTGGAGGAACAATGAATACACACAGATTTTGAACAGAATGTCCAAAAATGCCAACTCCGGTGGAACATGTGCCTTCTATATAGACTCCAAACCTACAGATGTATAGTTTGGGATGGAAAAATCTAGTTTACATTAGGCTACCTGACCATAAAAGGCAACCCAATATGACAAGAACCTGTGCAGCATATATATATATATATGGTATATCATAATATGTATATATATATATACATTATGATATATATATATTATTGTGATATGTATATATATATATGTAATATATTATGATATGTACAAATATATATATATATATTATGATATACATATATATATAATATTTATATTATATATATGTCTATGTGAGAAATTCTGGACACTGCTTGTTCATTCATCTTGGTACAACAAGTTTCTCCTTGTCGTGGGAAACTTCCCAATTTACTCCGTATGTTTGTGGATAGGCTGCGATTCAGCTTTTAATCTATGTATATATATATATAGTAATTACACAATGTATGCAACATGTATATATACATAATATACGAATATAAAACTCTAGTTAATAACCATTATAATATAAATATATATAGTAATCACACAATGTATGCAACATGTATATATACATAATATACGAATATAAAACTCTAGTTAATAACCATTATAATATATATATATAGTAATCACACAATGTATGCAACATGTATATATACATAATATACGAATATAAAACTCTAGTTAATAACCATTATGATATATATATATAGTAATCACACAATGTATGCAACATGTAAATATACATAATATACGAATATAAAACTCTAGTTAATAACCATTATAATATATATATATAGTAATCACACAATGTATGCAACATGTATATATATACATAATATACGAATATAAAACTCTAGTTAATAACCATTATGATATATATATATATATAGTAATCACACAATGTATGCAACATGTATATATACATAATATACGAATATAAAACTCTAGTTAATAACCATTATAATATATATATATATATAGTAATCACACAATGTATGCAACATGTATATATATATACATAATATACGAATATAAAACTCTAGTTAATAACCATTATGATATATATATATATATAGTAATCACACAATGTATGCAACATGTATATATACATAATATACGAATATAAAACTCTAGTTAATAACCAAATATAATATATATATTGGATTTTCCCATGAAAAATGGTGATTTTCCATTGCTATGTTAGTTCACCAGAGGGTATATATATATAATTATATAGTTATACATTATAAACCATGGTTGTCCTGAAAAAAGGTGCAGTAACGCATCGAGTCTTCTGACGGCTGCATCCACCGATCCTGGGCCATGCCCAGGCTGCCCAGGGACTCGGTGTGCGAGCCGCAGCAACAAAACGATAAAGAAGTAGGCCAAGCAAACCTGGGTTGCAGTGGTAACATTAGAAATGCTTGGATTTGGGTGATTTGGGTGGTGAAGTTGGCTATGGATGGCTATGGATCAAAATGAAGAATCCAGGGGAATGAGCCCATGTGCAGGGTTGTTTCAGGATTTTCAGGCGAAATGTTGAGAGCAATAAGTTTTTTTTACAAGCAAGTTGTTGCAATTTGTTTGTCTTTCCCAGGTTGTGCAATTCTTTTGCAAGTCTGAGGAGGATTTGCATCTCTGTGAAACCTTGCTACCCTGGACCTAAAGCGAACAGAATACAGTATATGAAACTCGGGATCTGCGCGAAAACAAATTTGGAGTGTTTGGACCACGCCCAAGAGTGCGGATTTACCCAGCCACTTTGGACTTGTTTGCTATGCTCACACTTATGATTTGGTAGGAAATATCCGCAATCCCCTCTCGATTGTAGGAAGCTACACCAAGGCCTTTCATCACTTTCATGGATAAGGCCTCTCCATAGCAGAGCAGCTCAAGCTATCTGAAGATCTCATAGCAAATACATCAGAGTTTCCATCGACTTTCTAGCCCAATGCCAGGCCCTTTCTAGTTCCATGCATTCATTTCAAACTCAATTGCAACACTTTGTTCCATTCGGATTTTTGTGGCTATAACTATAACTGCTATAACTATCGTTGAAAACCCCCATAAGTTGGGATATAAATGGATATAACCGCTATAACTCTATGGTTTCTTGTTCAGCATTTCGTAGTGGAACTGCACCTCCAGTCGTAGCAACCCCAACGCCCGAGGCACAAAGCTGAGCATCGAAACCCCAGTCAGCGAGTGCAGACCTCAGTGTTATGTACAAAGATGCTGGGTTTCAATCTATGTATAGTGTATGTATATATATATATTACTATCACTATTGATTGTCAATATCATGACTGTTCTTGTTATTATTAACATTATCACTGTTCCAATAAAACATATGTGTATGTGTATATATATATATATTATAAACCTTAAATAAAAGCGGATGACCCCCCAACATTCTCTTACGAAGAGATCTGGCCCAAAATGATGGCCCCGGCGGCCCGGAGGACCAACAGGTACACAAGAAAATGTATGTTACGACAAAATCATGCACTATATATATATATATATATATAATTATATATATATGTGTTATCTATGTATATGTGTATCATATAATACATTTGAATACACCATATAAGATCAATGTAGCATATACATGTATATACAATATATAGGTGTCCATCATAGCAACCACGGCCATGACCAGATTCCACATGATCCCCTGGTTCCAAGGCACTTTTTTGGCAAGCCAGTGGGAGGACCACCAGCACGATCAAAGTTAAAACTCGTTGAGGCGACATGCCTCGCTGTCGAGGTCAACGCCAGTGTTTTAATGGAGATGAACGGAACAGCAAAACTACTAGAAGTATCTAGAAGTCGTATTGGCTAACAAAAACACGTTTCATCCTGATGCAAAAGAACAACACTAGTTCAATCTAGTTCATAATTGATAAAACATGACAGAACATGTCTTGCTATTTTTTTGGGCTGATGATGAAGTAAATCAGCTCTCCATGGTCTTCCCGTCTTCCCAACGTTGCGGTTGCGTTCTCGATGTTTCGCTGTAACACGGTTGGATAAGCAGCACTGTTTCTCCAAGATGTTTCACCACTTTTGCAGGTGTTGATCTTCATTTCTATAGACTATATCATGTTTATCCTGAAGTTTCAAACTCGAATGATCTTATGACCAATTTCATTGGATATCCTGACAATTTGAAATTTGCCCCGCGTCAAAATGGGTTGGTCCAAACATAGGGTACCCCTAATCCAGTGTTGCTATCCTTTTCTAATTAGGATAGGTATTTCGAGGTACCACCCAATTTGGGACAAATATGAGGATATTTGTTCATAATATATATATATATATATATATAATATATATAATATATAATATATATATATATACACACAGATCATTCTATCCCCATTAAACCTTCCTTGTACGACCGTGTTTGTTGGTCAACTCACCGCCAGGTCGCAGGGCGCCGGATGCGCGCGGCAGAGCGTCGCCAAGGTGCCGGAGAGGGCTGGTGGGCCGTCCTTTGGGAGTTACCATAAACCTCCCACTGGGAATGGCAAATATAGCACCTTTAAAACTGGTGATGACTGGGGGATGGTGCAAATGGCATTGGTTTACCCACATTGTTGTTGTTTATTTGTCATGGATATATCTATTTATAATGATATGATGTTAGATTATTGTTGATCTAAGTGTATCAATCATAATATGTGCATATATATATATGAATTTTGAAATTATGATAACGTATGTATTGATGCACGTATGTATCTGCACTAGGCACTACATGTAGATAGATGTGCTTTTGCAGATGCATATATCAAGTACTTTTAAGACTGAAGTTAACCAATGGTCAATATTGATTGATCGAGTTTCAACAACAAATGGGGATTCAGGATTTAAGAGGGGTGAGTTTGTGTGGGTGTGGCTGTGGGTGCATAGAGTGCATATGTAAATAATTTTAATCTAAAAGCGTAGCTAGTACAAGATGTGGCTACTCAGCGCGAAGATAAATACATGTGTATGTATATATATATAATATTCTGTGTATATATTTTATCATATATATATACATATATATGTGTATTTAATTATTTACTTATCTACTTACTTACACAAGCAACCAAAGTGTTTGCCATGTGCGTTCTAGGAATCTATTGCTTGGAAAAGATAGTATGCTTCATCAACACAGAGCTATGTGGGTAAAGAGTTGGTGTTCCAACAAAATCCCATAGAATTCCATAAATGTGAGGTTCCTGTGAGACGATTGAAGACTGAGACTGTTGTTGGATTGTTGCAACTAACAAAAAAATGAAGCGAACTGACTACATAAATAGTTTCCCAACAATATACCATAATTCAAAATGTAACATCATAATTGAATTTGGTATACCATGACGTCAGGAGCAACTAAAGATGCAGCGTGGCTGTCACGGAATAGTCCAACCGATATGTCGAACAAGTGCGAGCACTTCAACAAAACTATCTGCTTGGCTGTCTTGCGTGATTCCAAAGATCTTCACATGGTCTTACTGGGTCGGAAACATGATTTTTATCATGTCAACTTTTTCAAATCACCAGACAGTTGTAAACCATGTGGTGTTTCATTACTTTTCTGCATGAGCCAGAGAAAAAAATACTGACACAGTCACATGGATCGGTAGATTTGGATGACTTGCTTAATGAATAACTGTGTAATCTGTAATAACCCTGCAGGAGAGGTGGGGCAGGAGGTATCTCCCATGTGGCTGTGCCCCCTCCTTCTGACCCAAACCGACATCTGCAGCTGCGTCTGCGTCTTTCCATTCATGATTCATAATGCTTAATGCAGCCGACAGTAAAATATCAATAAACATAAAACCAACACTAAACCAACCATACCGACAAATATCAATGATACCAATAATACCATCCATCACTGGGGTTATAAAATGATTTGTTGGCCGCCCACCCACCCACCCAACATCCTCCTCTGTACAAGGACTTGCAAGAAGCTCCCGGGCACTGCAGCCTCCCCGGTCAGGAATCAAGAGAAGTCTAGCAGTTTCCAGCCAGGGCTATTCACCAACAAACACTGAATGTTTACCAGGAAAAATAATGGGGATTTTATATTGTTTCTCAAGCCTCAAATGATGACGATTGAGCAGTCATGGATTGGAGAACATCCGAGTTCACCTCTTCAGCACCTACATCATGTCCCGGACTGTGTGTGCGTATCCACCATGTGAAACAAATATAGATATAGTATAACATACTGACATACTATATCATCATATATACTTATGTAACTTATGTATACATTTGATTACATTTGTGTTTGAATATATAATGTTTGGATATATTACAGCACCCCTCCAACCCTCCAATTTCAGCCCAACCCTCCGATTTCCACCCCAACAAACAGGGCCTAAAAGGCTGGAGGCGGTGACGAAAATCATGACAATCCCACCACAAAGCAAAAGCACCTGGCAGCGACAGAGCCAGGATGCTACGTGACGGCTTCGTGCGTATGGGGCTTAACAAACAAAACCATGGGTATCAATACTAGAATGGTCTACATAAAGTTTTCATGAAGCAATTTTGGATGATTTTGCGGTGTAACCACCATTTTAAGAAAACCCCAAAAGAAGAGCTGTAAACTGCAAGAGAAAACATTCAAGCATCAGCACAAGTGGCGATATGAGCAGTCACAGTACTCAGGTGAACAACTAATTGGCAAGGAAACGTCACAGTTCGCGCGAGGGAACTTATGATTCAATTGGTCTTACCTTATGATTATATCCCATTATATCCCATTATATGTGTATATATATAATTATATATATATATCCCATTATTAACCTTTTGTCACTTTGCCATTACTGCGTAAGTCTACGCTCGGTCTCTTGCCTTGCTACTGATGGTAATCAGGTTGAATGATTGCCTCATCAGTCAGATCTGTACAATTTAATTCCTGCAGGTCTTCTGGCAACCTAGACCAGTTGCTTTTCAACTGGCGTTCGGTCAAAAACCTTGACACTGCAGTAGCAATGGCCTTGTTCATAGCAGCCGGGTAAATCTTTGCTTTGGCTGTGTGAAAGGTTCCATTGCATTGAATTCCACGCAAAGGTTGATGGCCAGAGATGTGCGAGCAACGTCCACGATTCCCTCTGGTGAGGGTAATATCACGAAAAGTGCTGAGCCGCAACAGCATCAACGTTGTTGGCTTTGTTGCGCACAATCCGTATATGCATTGATCGAAGGAGCAAACTTGGAAACATGCCAGTCTCGCAAGGATACGCA
Source organism: Cladocopium goreaui (assembly GCA_947184155.2). Classification (NCBI taxonomy): domain Eukaryota; class Dinophyceae; order Suessiales; family Symbiodiniaceae; genus Cladocopium; species Cladocopium goreaui. The sequence goes on along the minus strand of CAMXCT020005001.1, from coordinate 1,024,853 downwards.
TTGCATCAAGGGTCCAGATAGATGCAGGCTTCTGTCGCATAAGCCAAACTGGAAATTGAGGGTGTTCCAGGAACCCGCATAATCCAAGTTCTGCTGCAAGCATCAGGAGCTCCACCAAAAACTGAATCAGCTTCGTGCCAGTCTTGACCTGAGCCCACTGTTTGACGCTGAGACCTACTTTGCCCCATGGGCACTCGTAAGTGCGAACTGGGGGTGGGCCATCTGGTGAGTGCCGTGCTGCTGACCACGTCTCGCAGCTCGGTCCTCCCCCAACGCCGATAACTTGTCCATTCTTCATCTTCTCAATCCAAAAGTCCTTGCTGCGGTCGTCTGTTAAATCAGAGGGCTTCTTGGCCAAACATAAGTCCACTGATATACAGAACACATGCTGCTCTTCGATGATATCATGCGCCTCAATCCAGTATTGCAAATCTTCTTTGCGGCGAAAACCGCTAAAAAAATGCACAAAGATTAGGCCTTTCACATGTAACCTGGCTGCTTCCGCAGCAAGTCCGTATTGCTGAAACATTCCAGCTTCACCTTGAGCTCTGCCACCATTGGATTGAAGAAGAAAAGGTATAACCTCTACTCCATCCTTCTCGGCATCAGGAAGTTGCTCACAAAACCCATCTAAGCCATCGTAAGCTCGACCAATCACCTGTGCTCGACTCAGCCATTTTGACCGCATCACACTGGCACCTTCTGTTCCACACTCGGGTAACAGTGGCCCTTGCACTTTGGTCATCGGGAGGAAGGCTTTAGAGGGTCGCCATCCCTGTGATTTCAAAACTCTGGCTTGGTCCCTTTCTTCGAGTTCTAGTTGCTGAACTACCTCATCCGCGACCGGAACAAAGCATGCAAAATACGTGTTCTTACATGCTTGGGAGTTACCAACATGGGACAACAGCCTTGTGCGATTGAAGAATTTTTTCCCGCAGGCCAAGCGCTCATCACCTAAGACGTAGTACTTCAGCACTGTGCGGTATTGGTGCTTATGTCTGGCGTGAACTGCCAGAGCTTTCTTGGAAGGAAAGGAATCATTGCACAGGTTACATTTCCAACATTTGACAAGTGCCTCTCTGTCAGTAATGGAAACATCAGCAAGCCTAGAAACTCTGTTCTGAATTCTGAGACTCCAGAGTTTGCCCTGCGCCCGTGCTTGATGAAACCGCAGACATGACCTAAGGGCTGCCCGAACATGCCCCAGCCAATGCTGATCAATTGCAATGAAATTAAGAACCGAGACTGCATCGGACAAATCAGGAATAACCCCAGGTCGAAGGTGCATTCTCAGCCATTTGAAAGACACCACTAACTGAGGCAACCAGGAATTTTCATGATCATTGTTGTGCAGAAATTTCCATAAGGCTGCCGGGGCAATCCGGATTGCTCTGGACACATATCGTAGTCTCGCAGCATGCAGTTGATCTAGAGGCCCATTCAGGCCGATCACCGCACACAATTCAACTGTTGAAAACTGAAATGCTGGGATAGGTCTGATCTGATTTTTTGCAACGGAAGCAAACATCGGCTTGATCCCATTTTCCCATTGCTCAATATCATCACCAGACACCCAAGCCCATGTGTGAACATTATACATATGGCGCGACATCACCAATGCAGCAAAGACCGAACTCTTGGTTCGAGTCCCAACATTCTTCTTGCCATAAAACTGTCGTGATAACTGTCCATAGGCTTTCCTTGCCTGCGCATTACGATAGCGCAGATCCTTGTGGATTACTGCATGATCTTGAACAAAAGACCCAAGGTGCTTATATGAATGAACAACCTTCAGTTGTTGCACACCGTGCTCTGTCACAACTGGCAGCATTCCTCCACATTCATGCCATACTCGATGCTTGGCTGCTTTGGATCCTGCACCTGCAAGCTTGAGAACTGCCTCGGTCTTCCCAGCTTGATAATTGATGCACAGCCCTCTGGAGGCCGCAGCATCATGCAGGCATGAAGCCACAATCTGCAGATTCGAAACGACCTTTTCAGGTGACTCTGCATGAACGGCATATGCAATATCATCCACAAAGGTAATTTCTGCAAACCCTTTATTGGGGACAGGTAAAGTGGCCGTCACGTCCTCAGCCTGCATTGGAGACCCAAAACACTCCATATCAGTGGTTTGGAGTATGCTCCGACGTGCATCAATCACAACCAAACGAAAAGCCATGTTGAACAATATATCGGCAACTGGATCTCCTGGCCGCGTGCCACGTGTGGTGGCAACGTTTCCTGGACTACCACGCATTGAAAAATGAGTGCCTGAAAACATGTCTCTCAAGATGCCAACCCGATGCGCATCAAGACCATCAGTTGCGTTGTCTGCTGCTACACAGTTTCTGATCTCTTGCCATTCCGTCGGTGTAATACCCAATCTTTGCATGGCAAAACAGATAGCGTCATCGTGACATTCGCCAGCAAAAATCGACGATCGTAGAATGGAATAAAACGCTGACCGCAGGTCAACAAACAAGAGCCCACATGAAACACTCTTTGCACGAGCCCAAGACAAATGTGCATGAAGCAAATGATGCGCAATATCAGTGGAACATCCTTTCTTGCCACCCATTTGAATCAAGTCATCATTGGTTGTCCAAATCTCTGCAAGACTTTTCCTTATGTGTGCATGATGAACTTTGGCACAAACATCTGAAAGAAAAATAGATCTGTAAGCCGAAGGCTCGACTGGTGATCCTTTTCCTTTGAAAAGTGGGATCAGAAGACCGCCCTTCCAGCTCAACGGCTCTTGCATATGCCATGCCGCCTTGACTAGCAGGGGGGTGAGTATCTTCGCGATCTCGACACCACCACTTTTCAGGACATCAACTGGTAGTTGTCCAGGCCCAGGAACTTTCCCATTTTTGAACCTACGAACAATGGACAACACCTCTGCCGGGTCCGGACATGAGTTGGCCTCTTTGAGTCCCTCCCGACTACCGTGTGCGTGAAGCTGCTGAAGTTGCATATCCGTCACTTGAACACCAGCCTCAATCACTGCAAACTGATTCTTCCAAATCATCTGACATTCCTCATAGGATTGCGCATGTCGATCGTCGGAGATCCTCAGTTTTGGCAAGGGACGCGGTCCCTTTTCAAGGTCCTTCTTGCGACGACCAAGCCTCTGCAGTTTCTTGTAGACTTGTGCTGTATCATGAGCATTACCTGCATCATTGATATCGTCTAACCATCTGGCATACCATATCTGCTGGTCTTTGAGAACCATTGGACGGATAACCTTTTCAATCTGTTTCAGCTCTGCAACCAACAACGGATCATCAAATCCTTGTCTTCGGGCCATGTCAAGCATCTGTCTTTTCAATTGAATCCCTTCTAACGTGGTTGAACTCAAGACTGGCCTGGATTTTTCCTGTTTTTTCTTACCAAAATGTTGATAAGCAATTTGAATCAGGTTCGCTTCTACAATGGCTGAATGCTCATCAATGTTAACTGACCATGAAGGCATCGGCAATGTTCTAAGAGATTCGGCAAATGCCTTCTGTGCATCAGGGTCTTGCATCTTCTGAAAATCCCAATAGAATTTCTTGCGCGCATCCTTGACTGGCAGAATACCTTCAAGGACACAAGCTGCAGGGCAATGATCCACATGGCCAAACCCTCCATCAAAGTCGGACCACACATATGACCTTGCGCACGTCTCAAAGAAGAACTTGCTAAGCAGAACATAATCACGTCGCAGTTGTTCACCCCTAGGGTGCCTCCATGTAGTAGAGGGGCCAACATGTGTGTGAAACGTCGAGGGAACATATAGTCCAACAGCACTAAGAAATTGTTGAAACGCATGCCCTTGTTGGTTCATCCTTTCAGCCTGATGCATGCCAAAATACTGAGTCTCTTTGTCGGCAAGGGGCGCATTTGCATCAATCAGAACCACCATTTTGCCACTTTGACATTTGGACACCGTGTCAGCAAGTGAGTCCCACCACTGCTGGACTAATGCGATAGGCCTCTCTGCAGAAACACACGGTGCGTGCGCGACAACTGCAGTGAAGCAAATTGGCCCATCAATGTTGGCAACTAACAACCTGCTCTCCTGCACTGTTACTGTAACTTTACAGTCATTCAGGCTGACGTTTTGCCCATCTGCCAAAACACAAAGCGGAAGAAACTTGTGAATCCAGAGTTCGCAACCAAAGTGTTTGGAGCGACCGCAAGTCTGGAAACCTGAGGAATATATCTTGTAATGATCTGAAACACGTTGCCCTGCTGAAGTCCTGGCCTCTTGAATGCCAACCAGAGCAATTTGTCCTTGATGAAATTGCGCGTCCAGCCTTGCTGTTCGAACTCCTGATCCACTGTTTGGTTTTTCATCTTCATTCAATGCTAACCCATTGAAAGTTACCACTTTCATTGAGAAATTCACTTGAGCAACGGCATCTTCAATTTCTTCCTGCGCCACACCAACTCGTTTGGCAGAGACGGTGGGCTGCCATACCGCACCACCATGTAGGGCCGGCATTGTCTGCTTGAAGGATGACGACTCATATCTCAACCATTCCCATTTTCTTGTAGACGTGGAGGTCGCAATTTGGTGAAGGATCTTCCACGACACAGTTCCGACCTCTCGTCCAGTCTGTGCAACCCTTTTTGCGACTGCATCAGCAAGTTCATTCCATGGATCACCCTCATGTGCTCTAATTTCCTCAACATCAATCCCTTGTGGCATCGATTGACCCAATACGTGAACGACTCTGGCCAGGGTACAATCTTTTCTTGTAGTACTTTGCAGCTTCAGGAGCCTTTGGCTGAGAGCCAGATCTGGTCGAATGACGAAGCGTGCGTCTTCTGAGCCAAAGTATGCAAATGCCGTAGCTATGGCCATTGCAGAAAGTTCCGCATCGATGTTTGTATGACCAGTTGCACCGATCCAATGTGGTGAGGCAGTCTCTAAGGTGGTGAGGCCTGCAAGGCATCCTTGCAGTCGGCGTCCACCTTGTGTAACCAACACTGCCACAACAGCCCATGCAGAACACGTTGTACTTGTTGCTCCATCTATGTAAAGCTCATAGTACAAGGGTTCACACCCATACGTGTCCTGTTGCATATGAAGGGCTTCATATGTTTCTTTGTGTATGGAAACTCCTTCAGGAATCATGTGGAATGCCCATCCATCATCTGAACGCAAATCGGATTGGATTTCTGGAAACTCCAGCACCTCGACCGCATCTGCATTTTCATCAAAGAATGGTACGATACTCTCAATGGCAGCTTCAAGACAAATTTGGACTTTCGGGCAATGTCTATCAAGCATTACTCCATTGGGTGTTCCTACATGATATTCAACCACATCGCCATTGCTGAGGCAAACTTCGTGACACACAATTTTTCCGTTGACTCTCACAAACGTACCAAATTTGATGTTGAGTACTGACCTGAAGTAATCAGTCCTACAGTACCTGGAAAAACTGGTCACATGTGTAGTAGCAGTTCCCTGACTGTATGCAACACACGCAACAATTGCCTTGTCAGAGGACTGCTCCACAAAGGACCCTACGAACCACTGATGCTCTTTAAAGGCCCAACATGGACGTATGAACTTGACCTGAAACAAGTCAGAACAAGGCTTGATCAGGGTATGCTTTTGCTGAAAACCGTCTCAAACTTGGTGCATGTCAAATCCTGAGACACTGTGCAGTTCAATCTCAATCTTGCCCTGATTAACCTCCCAAGCACAAACCACAATCTGCGACGCAAGATGTCCTGCACGACTGAAAAGGCTACTCAGCGTAAACTGTGCACCTTCAACATCATCATCAGTGCAGCCAATTGCATCCGCAATAGAAATTGCTCGTCCTGTTTTGACGCTTAGACCTCCTTTCAATTCTTCGTCATGTGCTTCATAGGACCGACGCTTGACCCTTGCTTCAAGCTGTAACAGGGCCAAGCCCTCAGCTCCAGGCATATGTGGCAAGAATGGGGGATACCAGTTTTGAGGCACAATGATTCTGTTCACCAGAAGATCAATGGCATCCCCATCACTCACCCGAATACGCTCATCAGCTTGAAAAACTTGTCCTCTAATTCGAAACTGACATTGCGCATAATTGAGACACTCTCCACCATACCCGATTCGTGCAGTAATCTCTGCAAATTGCAGCTGCTCTGAAAATGAATGTGCCATATTAAATGGGTGTCCTCCATTTATTGCAGGATCGAACACTGAGACCAGCAAGGATGACCATTCGACTGAGTTGTGTTGGACTACAATGACATGACCAACAACACCAGCTTCAATCTGAGTGGGCGGTGGAGATACATAAACAATCTCAATTTCGGCCAAAGGGTCAATCTCATCAATCCAAACTCGTTTGAACTGTTCTCTCCAATTCCAGAAGTCCGCAAAGAGGGCGATTTTCCGACCATAAAGACATTGGACCCGTTGGATCCCTGGTGCCACAAACCAAGACATGAAATGTGTGACACGCGACTCCCCCTGCCATGAAAAGGCATGCACATCCCAGTCATGATAGATATCCTCAATGACCTGAGCCCATGCCGGCAGGACATATGCATTTGGTTGGAATTCCGCTGCTGCAGGATCAAACTGAAAGGCCTGTGCTTCTACATGGGTTTCACCAGGCACACCAATTGCACATTGAGTGGGTTGATACTGAGGATTCGCTTCTTGGTGTCTGTTAGCATGAAAAGCTACCGACATGAAGCCTTGCATAAGCATTGCATCTTCAAAGTCAACTTCAGGATTGTTGCCATCTTGCTCAGCATTGCCACTATCGACCTGTGGGTCGACTTCATCTAGGGAGTCTGTCTGTCGAACTTGTGAACTGCTGGCAGCCTGGTGGACATCACTTACGGGCGGAGACAGTTGGACAACTAGTCCATCACCTGCTCCGAGTCTCACAGTGTGCGCATCAGGAAAATATTTCTTCCACGACTGACGACTGATCTTTCAACACTACTGACGTCCCTACTGAACCTGTCTGAAATCTCAACTGCACTTGAAAATTCATGCACTACAAGGGCAGCTTGTGTGATTGGTGGACCTCTGCCACCATGAGCAACAACTGTAGCAAGAATCGGCACGTGATCGCGGGGGAGTGCTTGTGAAACAATGACATGTGCTGAATGTGAGTGCCATGCTTCTCGTGGAGGCTCAGGATCTACACAATATAGTGCAATTTGGGCACTCCTTTCAAGCTGTTCCCTCCAAGGAAAGATGATTTCACTTCGCCACCACGAGCTTTCCGCGTCAAGCCTGACAACCTGCGGTGCCTGATTGCGCAAATAAGATCCTGAGTTGACAAACCACACCGCAACATACATGATGGGACCTTCCGCAGCATTTTCTGTTGCAGCAAATCGTTCAAACCGTTCCTGCAAAGAATTCAGCCATTCTGGCGGGTACTCCTGACTAACGGTCTCTGCTTCAGACACTGGTGCAGGATTGTTGTTACTGTTGGGATCAGCTGGAAACCCTAGCATATTAGGCCTACGATAAATGACTCCACTGATGGCTGACTGAAGTTCGGCTCGCAACCTGCCGTCAGACATTGAGAGAAGTTCTTGTAACGTGACCCTAATGCCTCTTCTGATTTGGAGTTTGAACGCATTTCCAAGCCTGACATTAACAGTTTGGTCTGGATGGATTGCAATGTTACCCATCCACATCAAACACTCGATGTCGTCTCTTTCAGGTGGACAGATCTCAACATACTGCATCATGGTAATGAGAGATCGAACGTCAAGCCTGTCGGAAACCACGAGTGCAAGCGAATGAGGTCTGCCTTCGTCAACCTGATTGTCATATAATGTCACAACACAGGACCTAGAAAACGGTTCAGACTGCTGCTCAATGATTAGCTGTTCCTGAACCGTGTTGTCGGCATCCTCTGGGGTGGGAAAAACAATTGCAAATTGAGTAGGCAAGGCAAATTCAGCTTTGTCAGGCCAAGCTGACAACAGCTCCCTCTCCCATTGGTGAAAATTGGGCGATAACACAACAATGCGGGGTTCTCGACACCTCGACCATCTTCGGGGGTTGCTAAACCAAGTTTCAATTCTCAGTCCTTCTTGAGGGCTCCGCCCTGTTTCTGTCAGAGTTTCAGCCCACTTCTCCCAGAGATCCTGAACCCACACAGGCTGAGACGACAACCCTGGAGGGACTTCAATCAGATTATCACCTCCTGTTTCTGCGGATGCGACAGCTTGCACATGCCGAATAAATTCATCTGTGAGACTGAAAGTAGATGTATCCGGCTGCACATCCTGTATCCGAAGCTGTCTGACGGATGTGTCTTTACGACTCATGGTGTCAGTGGAACCTCTGACGATCCGATCATTTACATCAACCTCATCAAGAACCTCTGACGGTGTGGCAATTGCCCGACAGTGATGAAAATCGTAACAACTTTCTGCATCTGTTTGCGGCATATCTTGTAGAGAAACACCTTTATCTCTAGAAGAAGATGAAGCATGTTGAACATCAATCACTTGCAAAAGGGTGGACTGGTCATCAGAAAGTTCGGTTTGATGTTGATCCGATTCTGGAAATATCTGAACATAAATGCCAAGACCAAATCTTGTTGCGATTTCTTGTTCCTGTGAGTCAACTGAGGGGTAAACCCACTTTCTCTTATTGAGGAAAAATGAATCGAACAGTGGTATGGTGTCAGCAAAGGTTCGAGCAGTACATTGTCTTGGAACTGCTATTGCAAAATTGACAACCACGCTTGGCTGAGAGACGTCCACAAATTCCATGGAAAACAAGATGGAGTGCAAACCGACCGGTCTTTGTGTGATAATGACATGAGCAATGTGTTCTTCGACAGCAGCTCGTCTTGCAAAGGGTTGCACCAAATCAATAAGCACGGAATTGCCAGGGACAAGGTGATATTCCCAAGGCAATAGGATGTCTTGTTTCCATTCATTGGGATCGTCGCCCAAAATGGCTATCTTCGGTTCTCTACAGATAGTTGCTGTCTCTTGATCAACAAACCACGTGTAGATTGAGAACATGAAATCCTCTTGTTGAACAGCATCACATTTTTGAAAATGTACTTCGACAACTCTTTGCAGATCAACAAACCAATCTTGTTCCAAACTTGACTGGCTCGAGCTGACTGATGAAATTTCCCTCTCACTTGTCAAGTCTGATGGTCCAGAGACCTGTGCAGTCTGCATCATTGAGACCGCATCTCCACCAACAATGAGGTCTGTTGCCAAACTTCGAGTTTGATCCTCATCCAAAAGACTCGGAGAATACCCTGATGCTGCTTCATCGTTGTAGATTTCATCCAGAATTTGTTGATCAGAAAAACGTTGTTGAACCATATCCGAGATGACAACCGTAGGACAGGCAAATCTTTCCGATGGGGGTACTGCAATTCGGATGTAGTCCCCATGGGCAATTGCCTTTTTGTCAAGGTCATAGTCCGGCCAACGCCTTGAGTTGATAAACACAATGCAGCGACCATCCTCGGATCGACAATACCTGTCAACATCTGCTCGATACAACACTTCTTCTCTCGATGTCGTCAAAGGCAGGGATTTGACCGACCTGAACACGTTTGGACCACTACGGAAATTCCCTTCAATGCGATGGGCATGATATTCAATGTCGACCAATACTAGTCGATCAGTGCTTTCATGTGGTATATCACCAACAACATGCACAATGGTAGGAACAACCTCGATACCAATGTCAGGAGGCGACACAGCAATCTCATAAGCCTCTTGAACCTCATCACGCCTCAGACCGTAATGATGCGCAATCTCTGTGATCATTTCCTCATAACTGTTCCAATTCACGAGCGTTCTGATTGGGTGATCATCTAGATGAAACAGAATGACGTCTTGTCTGCCATCTTCAGAAGACGGAGGACGCTCTGAAGCAGGAACCGAGCTATCACCGGGCGAATGACCTTCAGAAGAAAGCGCATCTTGCACATCAGATTCAGAGGCTGCATCATCCGGAAATTGCTGTCCATGAAACACTTGAGTCAAATCACCATGCTGAAGGTCAGGGGGTGCATTTTTACATTGAATCTTTGTGCACCCATGAATTTGCATGATTGACATGTCATCTACGAGGAAGTCATCATCTGCACTCTCACGATTGCTTGTACACTCAAGCAAGTCAACATTAAGGCTGAAATGCAAAGCATTATGACTGTCACTGACAGGAGAGCTCAACACGGCCATAATTGACAGCGGATCACCTCCAACAGTGCTTGAGCCTTTTGCTTCTTCAACCTTTTGGCAATTTGTGATATCTCGAAGGACATTACCACGCCTGAACGAATTTGGCCTAAGTTTCGCTGAGGCATGCTTCTTGACATCAAAACTGATGCGTGCCTTGTGACCAAGATCAATCTTGTCATTGCTAGCCTTAAACACTATGGACTCAATAGTTCCAAAACGGTGCAAAGCGCTAGTATCCCAAAATTGTTGAAGAAGTCTTTTCACAGAGGCATTTTTTGTGAGCATGGCAAATGAAAAAGAGTGGATTTCAACATCTGTTTCAATACAGACCTCAATGATTGCAGCCGGGACATGAGACGCATCTGTCACGATCAAGTCAGCTACACTGACTACCCCAGGTTTGTTCTGCGGCTGCAGTGATACGACATGGAACTGAGGACAAACCACATCTGATAATTCTCGACTCCATTTCTCAATCACCTGCTCATGCCATGTAATAGATTCAGTACTCAGCCAAACTTCACGCGGCTGAGAGCATACTGTATTGTTTCCGTGTCGAACAAACCACGTTCGCACTAGAAATCTACCATTACTGGAAACGCTGTCCGTGCTGGAAGACAAGGAATCCACAATGCTGAGGAGTTCTTGGACCCACAGAGCTTCATGATGGTATTGTGCATCAATCTGAACATCCGGCAGGAGTCCACGGTCAAGGCTGCAAGACTCAATAGACGGGAAACCACTATTGGCTAACTCGGCATCGTCTTCGCAATGCACTGAGAAATCACAAAAAGGGTAAACAAAATTTGTGAGTCTGCGCCAAGAAAACTTCCTACTGGGCGGTTTCGGTGTGTACTTCCAAGGCTTTTCGCTCCATTCATGCAGAACGGTGTGCTCAATGAATACATGATGCATTTCACAATCCTCATCCAAACCTAAAGCAAGTTCAATACGATCATCAAAACAAACCCTAAATCCCTTTCGGCGTTTGTAATGTGGTCCTTGAGAACCAGAAAGGATGGACACGATTGGCGAACCGGAAAAGTGATGAGCAACACAGACACTGCCGTCTTCGAAAATTCCACTCTCGAAATGATCTTGAAAAATTTCCCCTCGTAGCTTCCAAGCTGACCAAACAGACGAAATGGGACTGGCATAGTTCCATTCACTCGTTACTGAATGCCCATTTGGAAACATATACGGCCAGGCCTCATGAGTTCCATTCTGTTGAACTGGTAACTCACGGCCATTTGTCACTGCTTCTGAGTGACCGCGGCAGGCTTCATGGGTTCTACCGATCTCGGCCTTTTGCTGTGGGGAGCTTGATCTTTCTCGTCCTCTGAGGCCTCTATCTGAATTTCCTGTGGAGCCGATTGGAGACCAAGCGACCCGGCACAAGCGTTCAAGACTCCCTGGAGCTGGTCTCTCAGCTTCTGCTCCTCGGGGTCGACGCTGTTTTCGTTGGCCACATCTTCTGCCTCTTCCTGAATCGGCTGCGGAATCGATAGATTGCCCTCTTTCACGGTGTTGTCGCTCACTTCTTTGAGAACCTTCCGAGATGCCTCTATTTCTGCTCGTGCACGTGCAGCATGCTCCGCCAGGGTCGACTGGTGAACACGATAGCTTTCCAGCTGTGCCTCCCATATCTTGATCCCTTCGCTGACATGCTTTGTCCATTGCAATCTGTGATCCTTTTTGGCGTTGACTGCATCCCTCAGTGCCTTCTGAGCATGATCTAGGCTCTTGGTGGCTGCATGGAGCGACTTGATGTTGTTTCTGCTGTACTCTTTGTCGGCTTTGTCCAGAAAGGCCTGAACCTCTGTGGGTGTGTCCCTTTCTTTGTAGGCCAAGCGCAAATGAGACGCCATCTCCTGCATAGTGGAATTTTTGCTCGATTGAGCTGACTGGAATGGAGAGACTGCAACTTCCGGAGTCTCCCAAGCTGGCCATTGTGGCAAGGAAGACGAGGCTCCTTTTCCAGAGGCAAACGGATTCGCCATTTGCTCTCCTTTTGCTTTCCCCTTTCCTTTCCACTTCCCTTTGCCTTTCCCTTTGGTCATTCGACCTCTTGGCGACTGAGCATCTTGCTGATGCTGCCTCGCTCTGGGCGATTGTGAACCAGCTCGGCCAGCACTTGCGGACTCGTCCCAATCTTCCCAGTCTGATGATGTATTCCAGCCTTCCGGCCACTCTTCCCACTTTTCCCACGAATTTGTCCATTGCGAGTCCCCAGCATATGTGCTCTTCTTCGGAGTGACATCGTGTTTGAAACCTTTCGTCCAATGCCCCCAGCACAATGCACAAAGATTCGCTGTCTTTTTGTTCAGGCGTCCACATGGGCACACCCAAGGGTATGCCTCCTCTGAAGCCATCTTGACTTGGATCTCCGACGATATTCTGTTGATAAAGGCAGAGTCCTTGGAATGATGTTTCGAGAAAACCTTCCGAACCTGAATCAATGATCTCGAGGTCAGACTGATCTTCCCTGATTTGTGCAGAAACCAATTTCTGCGAGCTGTAGCCCGACGGCGCCTTTCCCGCCTCCGCCAGGTATTTGAAATTGGCCTGAGAATAATCTTGCAAGAGCGTGAAGACAACGACAATGATGAGGAATAAAAGAAGGAAGGAACACATTCACTTCCAATCAATATCCACCACTGCCAGCCCTATAGATTAACCCCAGTTTAAAAAGGACCAGGTGATATGCTCACCTGCAGAAGCACAGAGAAGCCAAATTGAACTGGAGGAAGCAAATCAAAAAATGCTATGTACCAGGCAGAACAAATCGACTAGCTCAATGTCTTGCGATCGGCCAATTAAATGGCAGCGAGCGCACCCGGGATTGCGGAGCCGGGACTCCAAGGCAGATGCAAAGCAGAGCCCGTGGGTAACTATTCAAAGAAAACCCACTAAGGCAAATGGCGAGCACCAAGACAAATGAGCGAACAGTGAACGTTCAAATGCGCGGGGCAGTTTTGAACCAAATGCCTTCCCATTATTAACCATTATTAACCATGATTAACATGGCTACCCTTCACCATGTTACTGAAGGTTTTTAGATGGTCAGCCCGGTCGCCCATTGGAACCCAGATCCAGCAAGGGATATGATGGGATCATCCCCAGGATCATGATCCTCAACAGGGATGGACATGAATAAGAGTTGAAACCAACAACAAGCGAACTAACTATATAATTACCAGCTGGGGGTACCCCTCCTGACCATAGCCTCAAATAAAGAGGACAAGGAGAGTCCTAAATTATATATATATATATTATATATAATTATATATATATATAGATTATATTATTATATACTATTATATATAGATATATATTCTGCAGTATATATATATATATTCTACAGGGTATATATATAATATTATATATAATGTATATATACACGATTAGCTACCCATGATATCTCTTTGGGTTTGCCTGGAAATAGGGCTCTACCCACAAATGTGACCCAGGACAAAAAAAAATAGGGGAGTGCAATACAGGTCACACTTTCACACAGACCCAGATATATCCCGTCAAGTTGGTTCTCCCATAAAAATCCCCGTTAATAATGATTCCACCAAATCCTCATTTAATACTTAAATCCCGGTATTCCCGCTAGAACCGGCAGCCGTACCCTGTAGCCGAACCAACAACAACCCTCCCATCTTCACCTGGCAAAAATGCACCAACTTCGCAGCCCTTCGGCCCAAGAAGTACTGTGCATTCTCCTCCGCTGGGCGATGCGTTCGTACAGTTGGTGAGGCCCCGATTAATGGCAGCGAAGTTGACGCAGAGAACGGAGCGGTGAACGGTTGGGTTTATGCGGGATGTAAGTGTATATATATATATATATATATTAAAGTATGTTATACTAACTATAGTAGATTATATCATACAAATATACATATATATATATATGTATATATATATATATATCATATATATATATGTATTATATATAACTGTACATAATATGTGTGAATGGACTTAGAAACCAACTTACAACCGGGGGGTATCACCTTGTACACGCCAAGAATCCCGCTGATGGTGGATGTGGTGAGAGCGCTTCCTTTGGCATTTGTCAACCATCTGTTTGCCTCCCTTATCAAGCAAAGGAAATGCCACTTTTTTATCTATCCTCTTGCCAAATGTAGGATTACCCAGCAAACTTATATAATTATCAACAAAATGTAACTATCAAGTTATGTAGAACAGCCACCGTCTTTTCGGCTTCCCGAAACATCATCTGCGGAAAACCGCCCAATCCTTGAAACCGCAACCACCGCTGAAGCGTCCGCATGCTACCAGCCAACGCAAAGAGAGTTCTACCCACCTGGGAGTCGCTGCAGCTCGGAAGCAGCTTCGGAAGACATGCTAAATGATTGCACAACTCCTCATGTCACTGAATCCCACATTGTCATTCCTAAAATCACCATCTTTTGATTCTTTTGATTGATGGTTAACGGGTTAACGTCTCTCTCTTTCTGAAAGTGAAAATCCGATGAGTTCAATCAGCTCAATCCCCGTCTTCCATATTGTGTTTCGTAGCTAGGGATCCATCCAAAAAATGACACCATCAACCACCAGCTATCGTCCCAAGGCACAAAGAAAAGGTCACCAAGAAGACCAAACTCCAGCGCCTCAATCGATTTTTCAACAACAATTTTCCCATTGCCTTCGGCTATTTGTTTACAGTTTGCTATGGAAAATCACCATGCTTCACAGGTAAATCGACTGGCAAATCGATATGTGGGCGATTTTTCGCAGCCATGTAGAATTTCTTGGAGGGCAAAGCAACAAAATATACAATTGATCTACCTGGACAGGGGGGAGATCAGAAAAAGATTAAATAAATACCCTCGGGTAAATAAACGTGGCAATGTAAAATCATGGTAAATCATCTATAAATCATCTATAAATCATCTATAAATCATCTATAAATCATCTATAAATCATCTATATATATATATATAAATGGCTCATGTTCCATAGCTATGTTGAAAAGACCACAGGCCAATCCCATCCTCCAACCATGTTAAAAGCCTCCAATGACTGGGTCCTGTCTGCGAGGGCAGGATTTACATTCTATGAGGAGGTGATACGCTTGTAAGGCTATTATTCATATGGATCTTCTTCAGTCTTACAATAATCATCCGATACACTAAGATACAAAAATAAATATGATAATCAATAACAACGATGATGATGATGATGATGATGATGTCATAATTCTAAGAAGAAGAAAACCAACATAGACCAACAAGAGAAATAACATGGTAAACCAAATGCCACAAATCATCCCAAATTCACTATAGTATAAACCAGGCCCTCCAAAACTGGAGGTTTTTTGGGGGGGTTGCCCACATGAACAACAAGAATCATCCCCTGTGGATGTTCATCGGATAGCTGTGTGTATTGACTCCAGGAGATGACTTCCCAACAAGATTCCTGGCCGTCCAGCCCTAATCTCAACCTGTATAGATCATCAACGGGAGTTGCAAATCAAGCAGCATATCACACTTGTTTTAGTTGGTCTATCTTCCCGGATCTAACCCCACAAACTAGCAACCCCCCACCAAAAAAAAGTCGAACAGCAAAAGTCTTCATTATTATAGGTTCCTTTCTGTGCTTTTTGGGCCTTGTCTTTTTCTTTAGCACCACGCTGTCACCCGCCGCATTCGCGCCCATGGAGGCACATGCCGCAGACGGCGAAGACCCGGGGCAAGGCCAAAATGCTGCAGCCCATGGAGGCGGCGCTCAGGTTAATGACCTCGGAGCGTCGCCGTCAATCGCAATGCTGGTGATAAAACACAGTATAAGATATGGTTAGAACCCTACTATCCCACTTATAATCATGATGTTGACCTAGGTCATATATATATAATTATATATATATATACACACACCTATTGTAAACCATTATATAATCCCTCTATATATATATATTATGTATATATCATGGTCAATCTTTGCTTGATCTCAGGTTAGCTCCGACTTGGGGATTGAAAAATTGCTTGGGGATGGAGGGTTTCACCACGGTGAAGGGATGACTGGACCAGTAACCACTTGCGAAACAAGCAAAATGCTTGGCTAATGTGGTTCTATCATGTTGAAACCATGTTTTTTTTCAATATACACAGTATATATACACATTATACTTACAGTAAATGGCTGAACATTGTCAATAATTTGCAAGTCCAGAAATTCTTGGATCAACCTGGTTCGGGTTTTGGGGAGTTAGCCAACAAAAATATGTCGTAATGACCAAACAATTAATATACTTCAACCAACAAAACTGTGATATAAACCAAAATTGTTCTGAAATGAAATTCACGAACATACTAAATACTACATTGGAGTGGTGACTTTGACACAGGTTTTTACATGAGGAAAAACCTACAAGAAATATCAACAAATAATATAATGGTATTCAAACATTCATGATTAAAAAAAAAAAACTATATCGACTAATTATGTTAGATATTAATTATTCACATTGAGCACCGCCATGAAATCAATACATTGAGCCACTAATAATCTGTCATACCCTGGACACCCCGCATATTCTCTCCGATTCTGGCAAACAAAATGCAATGGGGTGATGAGGTATGGTCGTAAATGAGAAGAAGAACTATAGCATTGGGATAATCGGATACTGAGTATTATTAACATATATATAACCATGATACCATAGTACTATTATAATAGTATACCAAATAATATGTCATCAATCATTCCGAAGTAGCCTGATGAGTAGAACACGCATGAACATGGGGACCAGCTTCAACCGATATACTGATCGTCAAGCAGATGACTTTGGACAACGTTGGATGGCGTGGCACCTTGAAATGGCCACATTATAGACACACATTAACAATTTCCAATTCATTGATATCCATTTCTCGATGCTTTATATATATATAGAGATTTCAAGGCAAATGAGACATGCAAAGTACCCCTATCCAGCCCAATGAAATACTGGTTGCTTTAGAACTGTATCCCGTTAGCTATGGGTTGCCTCATAATCCCGACCCCCCCGATCATATCAAAGAGCATATGGTTTCTTCAAAACCATCGCTTCTGGGTGTTTCATCTTGTTGGTGTATTATATATACCCTCTGGTTATGACTAACATAGCCATGGAAATATCCACCATTTTATAGCTAGGTAAACCATCTATTTCTATAGGCCATCTATACCAATACCATGGCTATGTTAGTCATAACCAGGCCGGGTATATATAATATTATATAATCCATATTGTCCTAATATTATATTAATGTATATAATCCCCATTATATATGTATATAATCCATATAATCCATATATGTATATATAACTCCCATTAAGTCCCTATTAAATCCCCATTTTGTCCAGTAATATCTCCAGTATTCACTGGATCCCCCAGGCAGAGCTCAGGAAAGTTCCCTGCCCCTGCGGAGCGGAGCAGCTCCATGGCCGGGAAATCCACCCATGGGGCATTGCAATGGAAGAAAAACATGGGAAAATCATGGGAAAATCCACTCTACATGAAAACTTTGAAGGATCTCAATGGCAAACAAAATCTGGAATGGTGCATGTTCCAACGATCGATGCGGTTGATTACTAGAGGGTATTGACCATGGATGTTTTTGTGGACGTGGACTTTTTGTTGACCAACAGTAATCCACAATCCACTGTTGACCAACAGGTTCCCACATGATTGAAAATGACATCCCATGGCTAATCTTAGATACCCCTCAAAAACAGAGGCATCATCGTTGGATACAAGTAAGACTATCTATCAAAATGCAGCAAAGTAATATGGCCAAAAAATCCCCAATCTCAACTAGAGAAAATTATGTATGATCTTTTAACAGGATGCAATACAATTACGAGGTATCTTGAGGATGTTCAGTGACATACAGGATCCCCACATGACCTTGAACCACTTCACAAATTAACAATGTAACGAAAGTATGGACAGACATTGACGCTAGTGGTGAAAATGGGGCAACCACAATTTGACAAAGATTATATATAGATAGTTGCACTACCAAAAGTGACACTTCAGCAGTCCGTGCCCTCTCCGGGTTTCAAATCTTATTGCATTCCGATACTCTAACCTTGCTTGCCGGGTACCCAAGAAACATATTCAATTAAAGATGCTTCCCATTCCCACATTGGAAATTAGGAGCTTTCCTTTCATTTAAATCAACTTTAAATCAAGTCATAATTAGATGATTTTCTGGTACAAAATCGGGATCTCCAAGCAAGCCATTGTTCGAATACAGGAGGTTATCTCCCATTTTTGCTTCTTTGATCATCATAAGTAAACAGCCCCATTCTATGGTCCCAGATATGTGGTTTCATCCCCTACATCCACCATGGTTTCCCTGTCTGAAAAATCTTGGGATGGGAGTACCTTATCGGATCAGCGGTGGCTCAGCCTCTCCCAGGTCGGATCCATGGGATATCATCCGCAGCATCTGCTGCCGGGGGGTCATGGAAACGACCCCGGCGCGAAAATTGCGGCTGAAAATCGGCCCAAAATCATAGAGCTATGGTCAGAATTGATGCGGCTATAAGTTGTTTTTGCAGAAATGGACAGCACAAATTGGTGTCAATTAGATTGACAATGTAGTGTACCACAAATGTCGAAATTAACAAGTAGTACTCAAAAAAGTACATCAGTCAAAACACAGACTTAGGTCTAGGAGTAATGAAGAATTGTTTATATGAGATCTTGGTCTGAAACATTCTGCAACATATAATATATATATACATACATGATATATGACATGTGACATCTGAATATCATATATGACATATGATATGGTTTTCTTTGTGTGGCTTGTCTTGCCTTGCCTTGTCATAACATGTCTAAGGCAAGGTTGCTAACTTTGCAGCATGGATGCAGCTGGGTTGATCATCTTGGCTCCATGGTCCAAAACTTCTGCTGCAACAACCAGGAACAACTCATGAATCACTTCTTTCTTGTAGCCGAAAGTCACAGTTGGTCGGGCATCTTGTCAGCAAGTTTGAAGCTTAGTCATGATCAGTTAGAGCTCCCATGGAGTGGTCTGGCCTCAAACACCAGAATGAAATTGTTTTCTAATGTGGGAAATCCAACAATTAACCTACATTTTGGCAATGGTTTATACCATCCGTTTATGGTGATATTTATTGGGAGTGGTTAATATTGGGTTTACTACATTGTTGACAATGGCAGTGCATTCTTGTGATCTCAATCTTCCGCTAGCACCAGTATCCCAGAACACATGTACTGTCCTTCCTGAACCGCAGGTATATATGCTATATATATATATATATTGCATAATGGTTTGTACACATGTAATTACATAGATATAAGCATACATGTATGTGTGTATATAGATATATATATATATAATCAATATATGCAATCATATGTATATATATACATGTGTAATGTAGCCATATCCTGTGTGTATCTGATATTATATATATATATATATTATATATATTATACCATTAGGTCATATATACAGACACATTCTTGCTAATCAAATCTCTCCATTTTAATCATGGGACAGGCTTCTCTGGATCAAGTCGTTCCACCCGGTGATCGGATCAAGTCATTGGGGTAAAGTTCAACCCGCAAACAATGGGTCATTCTTTAGTATCCATATGGGGATGGGTCAAAACCCTGGTACCTAGTGAACCCCAAAATAGCTGGTAAATGGATGTTCATCCCACTAAAAATTGTATTAATAGGTATTGATCCATAGCCATATCCAGCTTGTTTGGGGAAAAAATGATCATAACACACACACACAATGTGGGTAAAATCATAAACCATCCCCCAAATCACCATGCATAGGTGCTATAAACCACTCCCAAATGGGTGGTTTATTGTTGTTTTCACCACATTACAAGTTTTTTGAGCCATAGCCCATCCCCATCACATCCCAATCATCCCCAACTCAGCACCCTGCAGGACCCGCGGGACTCTCGGAACTTGCAGCGCTCAACCGGTCGGGGTCCATGGCTATGATACTTACTGATACTTGGATATATGGATGGGTCTGAAAATGGGGACAACCAAAAATGGCAATTTAGTATATATATATATGGAAAAATGAAGATAAACCAGCGGCATTTAGGGGTACACTATGTCCAGATAGACCCATATTTGGTCAGTTACATCATCTATCTTCCAACTTTGGTTGAACATTGAACACATCTGAACGCATCAAGAATCCTAAGAATCGAATGCGCTTTCTCTGGGCAATGAAGCAATAAACAACGACCAAATCTTGTTGTGATTCCATCTACTCAGCATATCATCAAAATGCTAAGTTGTGGCAGCTGAAATTCCGATCTGCTTGGGCCGACCTGCTGCATGTGTGGAGTCAAACACAACCCACACCACCGCAACCGGAAAAGCAATTGATGATCCAGAAAAAAAAAGGTTGGGAGGTCGTAGATGATTTTGTTGCCTTAGAAATGAATTTGAAAGACTTGGGGCACTGAGCTTGACGTTTCTGTGTCTGCTTCGTCTACCAATATATACCATGATTGGATATCTTTGTTGATTGTATCTCAGTTGTGCCTATCCCAGCCATGTTTGAGCCTTGAACATATAAATTGTTAATGTAGCCCCCAAAACATGGAACGACTGCCGACCACATCACACAACCCCAGGCTGTTTTTCGGCCAACCGCCGTCTGAGGTCACAAGCCACATACCTTTGATGCTGGTGCTTGGCTATCGTCAACAACATCTTCACTAAACACTGGCGACTTGTGATCAAAATGGGACTCTTGGCCACAAGGTCAAGGTTGGCCTATCAATATGATTGTGTGTGTGTGTGTTTTTTGTTGAGGGTTTGTTTGTCGAAAAAACATGGAAAAACTCAGGTATTCCCAGAGTTTATCATCATCTTCCCTATTGAATTGCATTGCCATGTTGTGGGTTCACCCTATTTTCAGACACAAAAATGTGTGAAGCTGTTCATGCGTAAGGAACATCGTAAGGAACATCTGTCATAAAAAAGGTCGTGGCAAGGATGGCACCCCAGGCCCTACTCACAGCTTGGAGAACTCTGGTTTGCTCTTCATCATGATGGCCTGGTTGGTCCCCGTGGAGGATGCCCATGTGTTTATCAACCTCCTGGATGCCCATTCCTATGGCTGGAGACTACTTGGATGGGGATGTCTTTACCTGCGGCTCCGAAGGCCCGATTCTGGCGTGGTCTGTTTGTCCCAATTTTGATTGGATTGGGAAACAAATGAAGGCTATTGACCAGTTGCAATGCAATTGGAAAGAAAATATCCCAGTATCATGAGGAAACTACCTGCAACAAACTTTACCATTATATAGCGAGGGGCCGACCCCATTCAGACTACCCAACACACACTGCAGGTGCCAAACTGGAATGTTTCTTGTGTGCAATGATATCTCCACACACAAGACATCTTGGTGCCATGTCCAGCCGCCCGCCAATCACATTTGACCTATGTTCAAACCCAGGATTTAGATATTTACTTTCTCACTTGTGACATTTCATGATTCTCCCCATGGATGATCCTCAAAGATCCTCAAAGCTTTTTTTTTCAGGTGTTTCGGCCATGGGTTCCGATCGTTTCCATCCCAAAACCAGCCTGGGCAGCCTTCATCACCTTGGTTTTAGGCAGGGAAGTTCGCAGTTCATGCGTTCTTTAACCTGGGGTATCAACCAGCGAAGAGGGGTATGTACCGGGTAGAAATGTACCGGGGAGAAGTGGCTCATAAATCAAGCTCAACAAGGCGTGGTATGAGAACATGCTAAACTTAACAAGCCAGGTTGAATCGCCACCCAAAACCCCAAAACTGAGGTCAGAACTGACCGGCATTCGATTCTGAAACCACTCAAAGGTAGAGGAATTGGCATGACAACCCTACTCAGCACCAGGACCTACAAGGTGGTGTCCCCCCAGTTGTAAGTTGGTTTGTAAACCCCATCAACTATGTACAGACATATCTACCATAAACCCCAGGTAGACGAGTTATAAACCATAACTATGGGGCACCACCTTCTAGGACTGACTTGGTGCGAGATGTGCCAGTTTCAATTCATCTGCAGACATCAAAAGTTACTGCCAACATATGACAGCTTCCCTTTTCATTTTGCAATGGCTCACCTTCGAATTCAATCGAACTATCCATCGCTTCTCAGTTTCTTTAGATATTTTACAATTAGGGACAACATTGGCGCAAAATCATCAGAATCCCTGGGCCCCGAACACCCTCCGAATTCTTCAAACATGGATACTGGATACAGTAGAATTTGATCCAATAACCATCTCCAATCCAAAATTTGTCCCAGAAACATCCTCCGAGAGCAAGTGCACAGAGTTCCATTGCTTGATATGTTCAAGCCCCTCCTGGCACCCCAATCATGAGATTAAGATCTTGAGAAGGAAGCTAGGCTAACATTTTAACTTAAGTTGTTTAAGTTGTCAACACTAAAACCCCAAAATGTGAGGGACCAACTTCAATCATTGACTGTCAATGGGTCTATCATCCAAGTAGGACATCATGTGACAGCAATGCGGACTTCAAGGACAAAAGTGTCATGATCAAAACATGTCAAACCATGACATATGGATTATGGTTATCCCACCATTAGTCAGAATCCTTATACCGTCCATTGGAACGCCCTTAGTGGAAGTGTGATCATCTCCTTGTACTATAAGTACAAAATCCAACTTTGACCATGGCACGCTGGGGGATGTCCCAAAGGGGAAATCAGAATGTCTGACCTCCAGGGCAAGGCTTTGTCTAGCAAGTTTGTCCCTTCAAACCCTGCAGGTACCCTGCAAATAGAGGATCGAATTCCTGAAGATACCCTCTGGTAGTTTAACATAGCTATTGCAATATTGACATGATGAGAATTGAAGTACCAGTTCCCACCCAACACAGTCCTAAAATGGGGGATATCGGATATTGGTTGTCTCGCTTCTGAAGTAGACCATGAACTGGTGGATATCGAGCGTCCAGTGTTTTTAGAACATTCACATTTTCCTTTCCAAATCTTGCTATGGTGAATGTGGGTGATGATAGCAAGGTGGAGCAGATCTCAGATGATCTCACCATGAAACCCGATTTCACGTACCCTCTGGTAAACTAACATAGCTATGGAAAATCACCATTTTGAATAGGTAAATCAACTATAAATTGTATTTTTCAAGTGTTGGTGGTCATCTGAATCATGCCGTAAAACTGACAATATGGGCTAAACATTGCCAAAATTTAGGCCCCCATGGCACAGATTTTTGTTCCCTCTTTGTTCCCTCTTAAGAGCGAAAACGGCATGATATAGATCCCCAATTCGCTTGAATCCCCAGGAATGTTGCTGACCCATCCAAATTTGTACCAGTGAACCAAAGCTGGACCATACCCGAATTTCCCATGTATTCTCTCCTCTGTGACTCCATCTCTCCTCTGTACCCATTATGGCTTTATTCCACCTGCATCCAGCAGTTTTTATGGGAGCCACTACCTTCAACCCGTCCTGAACGCTGTGATCGCGGCTATAGTTCAAGCTGACCTGCGGACGTCAAGAAAAGGCTAGCTGAGCTGCCTAACATCCAAGCCATAAAACAAGAAGCGGACGTGTGATCAAGAACTAGCATTAAGCAAAACGATGATGATATTTATTGAGATACAGTAACCATAGTAGATCCTTCTCCTAACATTAAACACCACCCGTTGTTTTTGGACTTAAACCTGGGAGAATTTTCAAGCCAGCTGTGGGTCAAATCACGACATTTTCAGGCGTCCTCTGGTGCTCCTGATATTAACCGTGTTTCAACAAAGTAATTACCGTTAATTGTCGTTGTTTCTTTGGAGGGAAAGGCTACAAACACTTCAAAACAACATTCACTCAGCAGCCTCAGCATAAGATTTCGAGACTTTTGTTTCCAACAAATGCCCCATCCTCCGCGCAGCTGTTGCGCTCACTATAATGGGCTAGCTGTAGTATGGAAACTAGGTCAAGGTCGCGGGTGCTGTGTACTTTGAGTTACCTCGGCAACTGAGGCCCCTGGATTTGCACGGCAGATCGTGGCCAACAACTGTCCATCTGGCAAAATGAGCTGGAGATTTGGGAGGTTTATCTTCAATTCATGGGCAATCTTTTTGTGTGTCTCCCAGGCCGAATCAACCCCCTGTGCACTCAAACGAAAGCGTTCTTCCCCCGCCAAAGTCGAGCATACCAAGGTGATAGCATCATCCTCGCCCACTAACTCTAGTTGTAAAGCTAAGTCTCTGCCACATGTCAGATCTCTCGCGTAGCAAATTCCCGGCTCTGGCAACGGAATGTTGCATTGTCCTTGGGTATTCTTTCCGACGGCAAAAGCACTGCCATCACTCCGGAGAAGCACTGTATGCCATGCGCCTGCAGAAACCTGGGCATATGCAATTCCCTCATCCAAAGGTGGGATGACGCATTGTCTCAATGAATTATCTCCAATGGCCACAGCACTCCCATCACTCCGGAGAAGCACTGTATGAAACCGACCGGCAGAAACCTGAGTGTATGCAATTCCCTCATCCAAAGGTGGGATGACGCATTGTCTCAATGAATTATCTCCGACGGCAACAGCACTCCCATCACTTCGGAGAAGCACTGTATGAGAATCGCCTGCACAAACCTGGGCATATGCAATTCCCTCATCCAAAGGTGGGATGTCGCATTGTCTCATTAAATTATTTCCGAAGGCAACAGCACTCCCATCACTCCGGAGAAGCACTGTATGTATGGCGCCAGCCGAAACCATTGCTCGAATTACGGCCAATTTGATCTAAGATTGGAACGTGGTTCATGGCCCATGGGTTTTTACATCATGTCATATCCATATCGTCATTCGGATTGATTTGACAAAGAAACATAAGACACCCATGGGTTGTGATAAATTATGATTATAAAATCGATGGATCAACAATGATCAACAACAAGTACAGCACAAGTCCAGCACAAGTCCAGCACCAAGTTTTGTGATGCTTCTAAACCGGTGGCCTTCGAGCCACTGCGCCGCTTTCTTGAATCTCTCCATTCCGTCTATGGTAATAAAAGTAATACATAATATTCTATATAATTACCCTCTAGTAGACTACCGTAGCTATGGAAAATCACCATGGAAATAGCCGGTAAATTATCTATAGGCCATTTTTCATAGCTATGTTAGTTTACCAGAGGATATCTATAATTGGTATGCATGGCCAAACTTTGAGACCCAGTTGAAAGCCCCGGTTGAAAACTCAGCCGTTCTTCAAGAATTCACCAAGGTTTCCCGATCATAGAGATATAATGTATTTAAATATGCTTAAATAAATCACATATAAAAATGAACTATAGATATATGATCATTTATATCTGATATGTATATATATATATATATATGGTAATAAATATAGAGAATGATATATCTATATAATGTATACATATAATTAGAGATATGTTATTTAAATCATCATTTATATAGTATATACTTCTCATTTGCTTTCATTATGTCATTCGTTCATCCCCGTTTTGGCCGTTTCGCTCCACTCGTCGAAACGGTCCCGGGCCTTGGTTCCGACCACCGCCACGGGCGACTTGCTGGCAATCTCCTGGGAGGTGCATTCGATCATCCGAGGTGATAATAGGTAGGTACTATAGAAATATACATTATATATGTAGTGTATATATATATATTATCATATATATTATATGTATGTGCACATATATATATATATATGTATATATAATTATTCAGGTATATAAGTCTATATATATACTGTACATATGATATGTATGTATACATTGTGAGGGAATCTTGGGGACTACTACAAACCATTTTCATAGCGGTAGTCCCTGGCCTTGGCTGATGGTGCGTGCTATGGGAGGCAATACAGTTTTGACTCGTTTTGACCCATTTTCATATGCTTAGCATCTGTAGATATCTGGTTGGTGGTTTCAACCCCTCTGAAAAATATTAGTCAGTTGGGATGATTATTCCCAATATATGGAAAATAAAAATGTTCTAAACCACCAACCAGATATGCATATACAGAATGTAAGCATACTGTCAAATGCTACTCCTCGGGAACGTCTATGAAACAATTTCATTCGTTGGGAGTAATTTGTATCTCCCATCCCATCTTTCTGAATATCCCATTACATCTGCATATTAAATGGCTCATCTTCAATCCCCAATTTTGATGGTTAAATCGCAACGGCCAAGTGGAATCTGCACCTCTTTGATCCGGGTAAAAGCCCAGGTCGGGTGGCTGCGCCCAGAGAAGGCCAAAGTTGGTTACCAACAGGCCAGCCTCCACGCAAGGCATGGATTGATTGTCCCCAAAATTTGCCCAAAGTGGCTCAAGATTCAGCACCTCCCAAGAAAAATGTATGTTTTGTAAATATTTTTGTAACAATAAATATGCAGATTTTTTCGTTGATCATTTGGTGCCCCAGTTTTGAGCCACTGCCAAAGTGGGGAGCCATGAAATCACCCAACGAAGGCAGACCCCATGACGCCCCCAGAAGGGAAACTGCGCAGTGCACTGAGCACAGTCGATCGGCTCACGCCGAACCGGACTACCGACAGGCCTCCACCAGGAATAACTGGTGGTTTCAGCCCCTGCCGTATGTATGTACGTATGTATGCAATGCAATGTATGTATGTGTACTGTGTGTATGTGTACAGTGTGTATGTGTACTGCGTGTATGTGTACTGCGTCTATGTATCTGTATGTGTATGTATACAATTGTATATATTATATACAATTTGATGTGATTGATATAATGATATTTCATGTGTGTATATGAAAATCAGGGATCATCATCCCAAATAGAACGGGACAATTAAAGATACTTGAAACCAGCCACCAAAGTGAGGAGAAGCGGAAGGGGTACTATCCATCTTGTGGCAGCTGAAGAACCGCAAGTGCAGGGACCATTGTCCCTCACAACTTCCATGCTCATCATTCCTTGGTCTTCATGGTCCAGTCGATGGCAGTGAACCATCACCTTCCCTGCGAATCTAGAAGGCTGGTACCTGACGCTGGTGTGGTGGGTTCAACAGTTGAAGCTGTCCCAAGAATACATGTTTAGCTTGATTTGGTGCCGGATTTAAATCCAAGCCAAACCATCCAACTGAAACTTGCAATCAAACTGGATTATCATTCCCAAAAATAACATAGCCAAGGCCAACCAGAAATCACCATCACCATATTTCACCGTAGTTTCGCCTCACAACTCCAGTCCCTGCAATGGTATCATGCCAGTCTCCCGGCATCTCATAATTGGCCGCACCATCACTTTGTCCGCCACGCGTTCGCCCGCCCTGTTCGCTGTTTCCGAAGCCGGAGATGACTTGGAATGGGTAGACGTGCTGATGATACGGGTGGCCCCGGGCACTCAAGGAACGCTCCACCACTGCACCCAGGAAGCTCTGGTGAAGCACAAAGTCCTCTTCGAAAAGGTGTCCTGGATGCTGTGTGTGTGTGTTTCAGGCTCTGGTTTGCCGGGAAAACCATGAAGTTGGGTGGAAACCTTGACAAATACATAAGAGTATAGCATACTATACAATATAGTATACCATCTACATGTAATATACTATACAATATACACATAACCCGGGGTCAAACTTAGGGAATCAAAAACAGTGCCATGTTCTTCCGTGTGTGTGTGTCTGTTGATGTCAGATCTACCATTCCAGTGGTGCATCATCATTTTCCCGGAAAAAGGTCCTGGAACTATCTTGAGGTGAACTGAAAACTGCAGATAGCAGAGAAATGGAGATATACCATGATATACCTAACTAATCAATGAATGTTCATGGGAAACAAATAGTTAGGTATATGGGGATATTCATTCATGGAGATATACCAAACTAATTAATGAATAATATGAAAGAGACTAAATGTTTGTCCAATTATCCAAAATGTAACTCCCCTACATCCCAGTGCCTCAAGTTTGCCAAGAGGTCTCTTGAATTTGCTCTGACCTATTTTATCCTATTCTTATGTAGCGTTCCAAGAGCAATTAGCCAGAGGTTTCGGCCAGCATGTTTCTCTATGTCATGTGTTTTGCGTTTTTGTTGACTTTACCCGGTTTTTTCTCCATATGCGGTTCCATGCCACAAAATAACACGTGTTGTCAAGTAGCATGGCATCATCAGCTAGTACAGTACTGGTTCCTAATATAAACCAACAAGACTAAGGGGACATTTGTGACATTGAAGTCTGTTTTTTTATGTTTTCCTTCATGCTCCCGATAACAACGACATTTTGAATGTACACCCCATTTTCAGACACACAAGCATATTATATCAAATTGGTCAAATATATCCCATGAAATTATCTCCACTGATCCCCGTTGTATCCCCCATATATATATATACACACACTACACACCATTAAATAACCATTTTCCAGATGAAAGCCCCATATTTTTCCAAAACCCCATACATCCCATTTAAACATATCACCCTTTTCCCCATGTGAACATCCCATGGCAGCCCATGGCGAGAAAAAGGCTCCGTTGACCTCCTCTCGATCGAGTCGGGTCTCACAGGAACAGTTGGGCGAAACTTCCGTGCTGCGTAAATCCTCCAGGTAGCCTGGCTGGGCCCGGCTGGGACGTGTCAAGCGAGGATGGCCAAAGATAGGGTTGTCCAAAGATAGGGAATTGATCCCATAGTGATCTAGTCATCAAAAAAGTATGGATCTAACATGATCTAATCATGATTTAAGCAATGAATGTTGGATATGTGTCCAATTCTATCGTATACCCCATATAGCAATTGATCATCACGTTGCCCATGAGAGGGACAAAACTTTGCCGATAGCTACCCTGTCGTAATCTAAACTGGCCATGCCCCCCCCAAAAAAAATAAGCCCAAAGAGTATCCCCAACAGCGAGAAACAAAAACAGTTGCCAAACACGCAATGAATGAAGTATGTTTATTGCCCCGCCCTTTTTACTCTAGAGGTCGGGCGTGCAAGCTGCAATCACGGCACAAACACTGTATGAAAAAAATGTTTTTCCAAAAGCGTTTGCGATACTGTGGCCAACATACCCGAAGCTCGTGCAAAGGGTTCTCTTCCCAAAGAACTGCTGTCCGCCTCACTCTTCACTTCATCTACCTAACATACATCATCCACATCTTTTTTGTCCTTTACATCACCTACATCTTCTATACCATCTTCTAGACCATCTTCCCTATATTTACATCTACATCTACACCATCAGCACCATCATCATCATCATCATCAACTACATTTGTCTCACCTACATTAGCTACACCACCTACACATTTGTCCATCAACCTCATCTATATGACATGTTTTATCTACAACACATACATTACCGGCATCATCATCACCTACATCACTACATCCTCTACATCACCCACATCACCCACATCACCTACATCTTCTGCACCATCGTCCCTGCATCATCATTATCATCATCATCACCACCACCACCACCACCATCATCATCATCTATCTCACCTACACCATCTACATCACCTACCCACTCCTTTTCCATCAGCTCATCTACATGACATGCATCATCTACAACGCATACATGCCCTACATCATCATCTATATCGCTGCATCCCTACATCACCTACCTCTTCAAACCTATCTAACCTTACATCACTTACAAGACTTACAACATCATCGTCATCATCTACAATATACATAGACAACGACACCTACATCAGCTACAGGTGATCAACTTCTAGGGAACTCCTACAAAACTTGAAAAATGTTGTTTACACAGGAGTTGACTTGCAGGTGATCCACTTCTACTTGAACTCCGACAAGAGTCCTGCCTGCAAGGTCATTTGCGCAGAAATTGTTGCACAGGAGTTGCTACACAGGAGTTCAGCTAACTTCCAGTGATCAAATTGTATGTGAACTCCTGCAAAATCAGACTTCTCCAGTTCTTCTATTTCTCTCTGGCGGCAGCGACAGCCAGGCGGTGGCTTACGAAACGTTACCCTCTGCGGCGTGTCGGATACCCAAACGTGTGGTGAAATGCGGGTCTTGTTTGTCCTTGGGCCCGCAGCAACCGTCTGCGGAGACAGAGATCGCGCAGGTCGGACATCCAAACACGTGGCAAAATGCAAATTTGGCAGGGCCCGGCGCAGCCCCTTCGCACGAAATGAGGGTCAACCATCAAAAACTGGTGTATTTTGAAAGTTCAGATGCAAGCGTGGCATGAAAGCTAAACGGCAATAACTGTGGGAAAACTGAGCTTTTTTTAACGTCAGATGCAAACGTTCAAGAATTGGTGTAAAATTGCGACTTTATCCATTTTGGATCGTCAGGCACAACTGTTTCACGCGAAATAAAACTGGTGTAAAAATGCGATTTTACAAGGTCAGGCGCAACCCATTTCACGCAAAATGATTGTCCAACGTCAAGAATTGCGATTTTCCAACGCCGGATGCAACCCCTTCGCACGATATGATGGCCAAACGTCAAAAACGTAAAATTGCGACTTTTTGAAGTGTGTAAAAGCTGCTCTGTGGAATCGGTTTTTCTGTGGGAAAGCGTCTGTGTGTAAAGGCTTCTCTGTGTAAAAGCTTCTGTGCGTAAAAGCCCTGTGTGTACAAGCCTTCTGTTTGTAAAGACGTCTGTGTGTAAAAGCTCGTGCTCAAAAGCTTCTCTGTGTAAAAGCTTCTGTGGAAAAGCTTGTGTGTGTAAAAGCTTCTGTGTGTAAAAGATTCTCTGTGTAAAGGCTTCTCTGTGTCAAAGCTTCTGTGATTCTCTGAAAAACCATCTGTGTCTAAAAGCTTCTGTGTGCATAGGCGTGTATATGTCAAAGCCTCTCTGGGTAAATGCTTCTGTGTGGAAAGGCATCTGTGTTCAAAAGCTTCTATGTGTAGAAGCATCTGCCGCATCTGTGTGAAGAACTTTTGTGTAAATGCCTCTATGTGTAAAGACCTGTCTGTGTAAAAGCTTGGGCATTTGCGTGTTTAAAGTTTCTGTGTGTATAAGATTGTATAAGCTGCTCTGTGCAAAGGCCTCTCTCTGTGTAAAAGCTGCTCTGTGTAAACCCTGCTCTGTGAACAAGCTTCTATGCGTAAAAGCGTCTGTGTGTAAAAGCTCTGTGTGTACAGGCGTGTGTGTGTAAAGCTTTTGTGTGTGTGTGTAAAGCTTTTGTGTGTAAATGCTTCTGTGTTTGAAAGATGCTCTGTGTAGAGGCTTCTCTGTGTAAAGCGTGTGTGTAAAAACTTCTGTGCGTAAAAGCCTGGGGGCGTTTGTGTGCAAAAGCTGCTCTGTGCATCTCTGTGTAAAAGCGTCTGTGTGTAAAAGCTGCTCTGTGTAAAGGCCTCTCTGCGTCAAACCTTCGGTCTGTGGGCTCTGTGAGCGGGCTTCTGTGCGTAAAAGCGTCTGTGTGTAAAAGCTCTGTGTGTATGTAAAGCTTTTGTGCGTGTAAATGCTTCTGTGTATAAAAGATGCTCTATTTAGACGCTTCTCTGTGTCAAAGCTTCTCTGTGTAAAGCTTCCGTGTGAAAACCTCTGTGCGTAAAAGCCCTCTCTGTGTAAAGGCCTCTCTGCGTCAAAGCTTCAGTGTGTAAAAGCTGCTCCGCATAAACGCTGCTCTGTGAAGACAAACCTAAGTGTAAAAGCTGGTCCGCGCAAAGGCTTCTCTGTGTGAAAGCTGCTGTATGTAAAAACCGTTTGTGCTCAAAGTTCCTTCCCACAAACGCTTGTCTGTGAAAAAGCTTCTCTGTGCAAAATCTTCTCTGTGTAAAAGCTTCTGTGTGTAAAAGCTTCTGTGTGTAAAGGCATCTCTGTGCAAAAGCTTCTGTGTAAAAGCTTTCTTGTGAAAAGGCTGTAAAAGTTTCTGTGTCTAAAAGCTTCTTTTTGTAAGGCATGTGTGTGCAAAAGCTCCTGTGTGTAAAAGCTTGGGCATCTGCGCGTTAAAGTTCCTGTGTGTAGAAACTTCTTTGTGAAAAAGCGTCTGTGTGTAAAGCTGCTCTGTTTAAAGGCTTTCTGTGGTGACAAGGCTTTTCTGTGTAAAAGCTTCTGTATATAAAAGCGTCTGTGTGCAAAAGCGTCTGTGTAAAAGCTGCTCTGTGTAAATCCCTCTCTGTGTAAAGGCTTCTGTGTGTAAAATCTTCTCTGTGTAATTTTTTTCGCTGTGTAAAGACAACGTGTCTTTTGATTCTGACTGTCGCTCAGGTGCCAGCCCTGGAGCAAACCCTCTGCGGGGAGAAAAAAGGCATGAAATCGTGGATATATATATAACATTTGACTCGCGTCAGCTATCATTCATCATCATCTCCATCGCCATTCATCCTCGCCATCGTCATCGCCATCACTATCGTCATCATCATCATCATCATCACCATCATCATTTTTCTTGTGTATGATCTTCTCGTCTCTTCCCTCCTGCTTTCTTTCATGCCACGCTGTCGTCTAGTGTTTCTATCCATGTGCGAGTGCCGTATCATGTTTTGAAGCAAAACTAGTTCTTCTTCAATCTCTCCATTCCGTTATTAGAACAAGTCTTCAAACTTTGCAGTTCTCCTGATTCTGTTGTTCAATGTTCTTGGAACCTTGCCTGGGCAACTGTTCTTGGACACGTTGCTTGACACTTCGGAACCTTGCTTGGGAACCTGTTCTTGGGAGCCTATTCTTAGGAACCCGCTCTTGGGAGCATTGCCTGGTAACCTGTTCTTGGGAACTCTCTCTTGGGAACCTGTTCTTGGAAACTTTGCCTGTTTGCTTCAAACCTGTTCATTGGGACCTTGCTCGGGAACCTGGTTTTCGCAACTTTGCTTGGGAACCTTGTTTAGGAACCTGTCCTTCGGAACCTTGCTTGGGATTCTGTTCTTGCTTCCAACCTTGCTTGCAGATGTTGGTTGAAATTTCGCTTTGCAAGTTGTTCTTGGAAAGCTGTTCCTGGGAACATGAGCAACCTGGAACCATGCTTGGGAACGTGTTCGTGGGAACCGTGCTGGCAACCTATTGCTCGGAACCTTCCTGGAGAATTTGTTCTTGGAACCTGAACCAGTTCTTGGGAACCTGTTCTTCGAACCCTTGCTTGAGAACCTGTTCTTGCGAAGCTTGCTTGCAAACCTGTCCTTGGGCACCTTGCTTGGGACCTGTTCGTGGAAACCTTGCTTGGGAACCTGTTCCCAAGGACCTTGCTTGGTAACCTTGCTACCCTGCAAGCAAACCTGTTCTTGGAACTCTTGCTTGGGAACTTGAGGCACTGTTCTTGGAACCTTGGGAACTTGTTCCTGGGAACCTTGCTTGGCAACTGTTTCTGGAACCCTTGCTTGGGAACCTGTTCTTGGGAACCTGACTTGGAAATCATTCCTGGTAACCTTGCTTGCGAACCTGTTCCTGGTAAATTTGACTGGAAATCTTGTTCTTAGGGTGGCTGAAGACCCCAACCTTACGCTGTTGGGGAAAAAGTTCCCAAGCAAGTTCCAAGGAAGAGGTTCCCAAGCAGGTATCCAGGAAGAAGTTCCCAAGCAAGGCTAATTAAGCTCTTAGGAACCGCTTGCAAGTACGGTTCCCAAAAACCGTTCCCAAGCAAGGTCCCAGGAACCGTTTCGGCGCAAGGTTCCAAGCAGGAACAAGGCTTGCAGGAACAGGTTCCCAAGCAAGCGTTCCCAGGAAGAGCTGGTTCCCAAGCAAAATTTCCAAGAGCAACTGGGAACCCTTGCGTGCGAACCTCTTCCTGGGAACCTTGCTTGAGAACCTCTTCCTAGCAACCTTGCTTCAGACTCTGTTCCTGGGAACCTTGCTTGGGAACCTTTTCCTGGAAACATTGCCTGGGAACTTTTTCCGGGAACCTTACTCGTGAACCTGTTATTGGGAAACTTGTTTGGGAACCTGTTCCTGGGAACCTGTTGCTTGGGAACCTCTTCCTGGGAACCTTACTTGTGAACCTGTTCTTGGGAACCTTGTGTGGGCACCTGTTCCTGGGAACCTGCGGCTGGGAACCTTGCTTGGGAACCTCTTCCTGGAAATATTGCTTGGGAACCAGCTTGCTGGGAACCTTGCTTGGACACCTCGTCGTGGAAACTTCTTCCTGGAAACACTTGTTTGAACAAAACCTATTCTGGGAACCTTGTTTTGCTTGGAAAAGCATGTTCCTGGAAATCTTGCTTGGGAAATGGTTCCTGGAAACCTTGAAAACGGTTCCTGAAATCCGTGCTTGCAAAACCTGTTCCTGGGAACCTTGCTTGGGAACCTCTTGCTGGGAACCCTTGCCTGGGAACCCTTGCTTGGGAACCTGTTTCCTGGGAACCTTGCTTGGAACCGCTTGGGAACCTTGCCTGGGAACCTCTTCCTGGCAACATTCCTCTTGGCAACCTCTTCCTGGAAAGCCTTGCTTGGGAATCTGCTCCTGGTAACTTTGCTTGGGAACCTTGCATTGCTGGGAACCTCTTCCTGGGAACCTTGCTTGGGAACCTATTCCTGCGAACCCTTGCTTGGGAACCTCTTCCTGAGAACCTTGCTTGGGAACCTCTTCCTGGGAACCCTTGCTTGGGAACCCTTGCTTGGGAACCCTTGCCTGGGAACCCTCGCCTGGGAACCCTTGCTTGGGAACTTG
Source organism: Cladocopium goreaui (assembly GCA_947184155.2). Classification (NCBI taxonomy): domain Eukaryota; class Dinophyceae; order Suessiales; family Symbiodiniaceae; genus Cladocopium; species Cladocopium goreaui. Next base: position 990,082 of record CAMXCT020005001.1, on the reverse strand, counting down.
CTTGGGAATCTGCTCCTGGTAACTTTGCTTGGGAACCTTGCATTGCTGGGAACCTCTTCCTGGGAACCTTGCTTGGGAACCTATTCCTGCGAACCCTTGCTTGGGAACCTCTTCCTGAGAACCTTGCTTGGGAACCTCTTCCTGGGAACTTCTTCCTGGGAACCTCCTCCTGGGAACCTTGCCTGGGAACTTTGCTTGGGAACCTTGCTGGGAACCTCTTCCTGGGAACCTTGCTTGGGAACCTTGCCTGGGAACCTTGCTTGGGAACATTGCCTGGGAACCTTGCTGGGAACCTCTTCCTGGTAACCTTGCCTGGGAACCTTGCTTGGGAACCTTGCTTGGGAACCTTGCCTGGGAACCTTGCTTGGGAACCTTGCCTGGCAACCTTGCTTGGGAACCTTGCCTGGGAACCTTGCTGGGAACCTCTTCCTGGTAACCTTGCCTGGGAACCTTGCTTGGGAACCTTGCCTGGGAACCCTTGCCTGGGAACCCTTGCTTGGGAACTTGCTTGGGAACCTCTTGCTGGGAACCCTTGCTTGGGAACCGGTTCCTGGGAACCGGTTCCTGGGAACCTTGGTGGTAACCTTGCTTGGGAACATTGCTTGGGGAACCTTGCCTGGGAACCTTGCTGGGAACCTCTTCCTGGTAACCTTGCCTGGGAACCTTGCTTGGGAACCTTGCTTGGGAACCTTGCCTGGGAACCTTGCTTGGGAACCTTGCCTGGCAACCTTGCTTGGGAACCTTGCCTGGGAACCTTGCTGGGAACCTCTTCCTGGTAACCTTGCCTGGGAACCTTGCTTGGGAACCTTGCCTGGGAACCCTTGCCTGGGAACCCTTGCTTGGGAACTTGCTTGGGAACCTCTTGCTGGGAACCCTTGCTTGGGAACCGGTTCCTGGGAACCGGTTCCTGGGAACCTTGGTGGTAACCTTGCTTGGGAACCTTGCTTGGGGAACCTTTGGGGGGAACCTTGCTGGGAACCTCTTCCTGGTTGCTAGGAACCGTTGCTTGGGAACCTGTTCCTGGGAACCTTGCTTGGGAACCTCTTGCTGGGAACCCGGTTCCCAACCTTGCGTCGTGCCGATCTGGCTGCCCCGAGGGATTCTCCCGTAAAAGGAAACTCCTCCCCGGAACCTTCCCCGGAACCCGGTTCCCAGCGGATTTGGCTGCTCCGACCTGCTCCGGAACCTTTACTATGGCTGAAGACCCCAAGCTTACGCTGTTGGGGAAAAACTGAGTATAGGACAGTCGACCATAAATGAGTTTTTGTTTCTGATATATATATATATATATATATATGTGTGTCATATTGACATACAGTATGTGGAGGTCTCATAAAATATGGGTACCACAAACCATTGGTTTTCCCATTGATAGCAAAATTGGGGTACTCCGACTTCGGAGACCTCGGAGACCTCGAGACACTGTATATGGAGGTTTCCAAAAATGCTGGTACCCCCGAATCATCCATATCTAAAATATGTGATATTGATGATTGATATGGATGATTCATATATGGATTATTGATATGGATGATTAAAATATCAATATGGATGATTAATATGGATATTTAATAAACCATCCAGCTATTGGAGATCCCCCCAATTTTGAGAAACCCCCACATATTACTGAAAGCTCGCGAAAGTATCAGGTCGAGCAGAGTCATCTCCATGTGTTGCTGTGAAACTATGGAACATCACCATTTTGTTTTGTAGGTAATCATCATTTTATCTATAAATATGCTATTTTCATTTATTTTCCGTAGCAAACTCTTACATAACCAGAGGGTAAACCCATCAAACATCGTAAATCACCGTTATTCATCACAATTAACCATCAAATCCATCAAGCACAACCACTACTAACCACTACTAACCACTTTTTCTTAACCGTCCATGAACCGTCAACCATAGTTTTCGCCGCCAAGTCACTGGGGTAGCTGGGGCTCCAGGATTCCAAGTCCGCCGTGGCTTTCATCTCTCCAGTGATCACCTCATTCGGTGGAGCGAAATGAAAAATTAGCTGGTTGTTTATAATTTATAACATATAAAAATGGAGGATTTAGTACTAAACAGAGGATTATATATATACACACATATTTATATATATAATTATATATATGCATATATTTATATATACATATATTTACATATATTTATATAGTACTTATTATCTGTTTTGGCTGCTATCTCTGAGAACCAGAGGCTATCTGAAAATGTACACATCACTATTTTTGGCATTAGAGATGAGATTAGCTATGGAACATTCCATCTTTAATGGAGAAAATCATATAAATGGGCCATGGCTTACATAGCTATGTTACACTACTGGAGGGAAAAGCATGTTAAACCGGCCATTTTGGGAGCTCGTGTACCATATAGTACACTAATATTCATCCATTGTTTGAGGATTTTTGTTCCATATTCTAAAAAAAATGGATGTTTGTTTTGTCTTCTCATATTTGTAGTGTCAAGATTTAAGATGCAAAAACATGTTATATATAAACACATCCATTTTGGGACTTGATCGTTACCACTTTGGGAAAAAAAAAAACGACCTGGAGGTGCCGTTCAAACAAGGCCTGGAGGTGAAATACTCCACGGCCAAAAAAAGGAACATCATGGAACATATTCTGTAAATAGCTATGGAAAATGGCCAATCTTTAGATGAAGTACATTGAATTACATTGAATATCATTGAATCACATATCTATGAAGACAGGTGATTTAATATTCCACAGCTATGTTCACTTACAGGATGGTAATGCAAACTTAATTAGATGGCACAACACCACCGTTTCAGGTACCACAGGTACAGATGGACTATGATACTCAATTGTTGGATATTGTTGGTACAGTAGCTGCCGATTTTCCCCACTTGTGTGTCGCAACCCAGCATAGGGCTTTCTGCTCAGGTATAGTTGCCACCGATATGTACTCTACACCGGTTTGCAGCAGCCTTGTTCGGTAGGCTGTAGATTTATTTTTAGGATTTCTGGGTCAATTACAATCTTTCACTGACGTGAACTACGGTTCTTTTTGGATGATTGCCCTAACCATGATTCCAGTGGGGTCGCAGTGAGGTCACTACAATTGACCCAGAATATACCATCTGGTTATTTAACATAGCCATGGAAAATCACCATTTTTAATAGGTAAACCATCTATTTCTATGGGCCATTTTCCATGGTCTGTCGCTTGAAAAAACCTCCACCCTCCATGCGCTGCGGCTGCGTGGCCGTGGCGATGGTGTTTCCACCCCAGGTCACCGGATACTCGGCGTTCGCCTCGGGGCAGCGCAGCATCAAATCCGCGCGGCCGCCCGCGGGGATGGGCGCGGCGCCGGTCAAGGTGCGGGGGAAGTCGCGGATGTAGATACCATCCTGCGCTTTGGGGCCATGGACCATGGAGTTAGTTAACTAATGTTAACTGTTAACTATAGTAGTTAGTACATGGAATCGAATTGGATTAAAGTATGTTAAAGTTGTATAAATAACCCAGTTACTAACCAGTTAGCTGATCCCATGGTCCATCTGAGCAGAGATTTCACTGGGCATCGCTGAGCAAATTTATGGCATCTAAAAACACAGGGAGTAGGCCCCGTATATATTGAGCCATTGATATGGGGGGGGCTTAGAAAGATAGTAGGGTAAAGCATCATCAAATTGTGAAAATTCATTCTTAAACCGGTTTTCGGAGGCTCTACAATTACTTGTACAGTAGTGTGCGTTGTAATGTCTTTCACTCATCTGGGTTCTGGTCAAGGTCTCAAGGTGGTCCCCAAAACAAAATCAGGGGATATCAGGGGTCATTATCATGACATGTCATGATTCAACCATCCAATTTGGGAGTACCAGTGTTGACTGGTGACCTGTGATGCATGACCATTGGAATCTCTCTAACCACCGAGATGATCATCTCATTTAGACTGAAGTTCTTCATGGTACAAGACCAATTGCCCCACAAATCTGAGTTTATCTTCATTGCACATCGGAAACCTTCGAAAAAAAATATACACTCAGGTATTTCATGCGGATTCCAACAACTATTCCATCATCCATCATGGGAAAAGAAATCATCGTAACATCACCCCAAGTCCTTGGCCAAGAGGACCATCTCACATCCAACATTGAAGTTCAGCGCCTCTGCCAACCAGCCAGCATAGATCACTCGAAATCGCGTCCATTCTCCCGCAGCCACCGCGATGCTCGGGTTCACCTCACCATTGACCAAGGCCTGAAGCGATCCATCGGAGAGCTGAAACCAGGAGTCGCCGGCGCGGGACGCAATGCGCTGAGTCATTTCGAGATCGATCTGCATCACGACCATCAGCACTTCGGGCGCGGCTTCCACTTGGGCTGGCCTGGGAGTTGGAAACGTGTTGGGGAATCTTTGGGGATCATCGGATCATCCTTCCATGGGGCAAGTGCCATAGTTACTATGGATTCAACTGGGACACAGGTCTCAGAATTTCCCCGGTCATACGGCTAAGTGCCCCCAAAAAAATGTCAACATCAAACACAATATATAAATATAACATAATATAACTATATAACATATGACGCAAATGACCATATATACCTAAACTTTGCCAAACACCAGCCGGTAGCAGCGTTCCTGGAGCATCTTCCACAATTAGGGCCAACGCTGCCCCACCCGCCACCTGCAACGCAGTAGAGCCATGCCGATGAGGATGGAGCCAATGGGTGCCAGCCATGTGGTCATCCGGCAGTGAGGTTTGATAAACCATATCCTGACCTCACAGATGGGTTGAATCAATTCTCAAAATTTGAAATGTAGGACACGATAATGCCATAGGGGACCACTGATGTTGGTGATTTCCTTAGTAAACCATGCTTTTCTCGGGTACCTATGGAAAGGAATAGCTTGACAATTTCAAGCATGGACACCAACACATCATGGATTATATAACATCAACTCCTACATGTTGAAACTACTCCAACAATGTCAAGGCTACTGCTCAAAATTGCAGCACTACGGGGTCCTCGCCCACAAGTGTGGGCCATTTTTTAGGCGGTAGACGGTAGAGGTTGGTCAAGGTGTCATCACTTGAGTACATGCGAATGGCTCAAGCAACAAACAGAATCAAAGATTCAGCACCCCACGTGATTTGTCATTTTGTCTCGGCACCTGGCAAAACAGGCACTGTGGAATCATCGGAAGGTAACTCACCACTGACATGCAGCCCATGGAAGTGCACGTTGGACTCATCTGCTGCCGAGAATTGGTTGTGCACGTACGCGCTTCCCTGGTCCGGCAGCTGGTTTTTGAAGTGGACCGTCAAATCGTCCCCGGGCTTCCTGGGAGGCCAACTGCAACGAAAAACTGACCATATCAGTCATAGATGCTCGAAGACATGGTAGATTTGTTGCAGCACTCGGATCATCTTCGGGCAAATAGGGCCAAATCAACTCAACCAACAGCTTTGGGCAAGTCTGGAAAAAAACTAAGAACCAACTCAACTCAACTAATTATCACATTTCGATTGGTATCATCATTAATTATGCGTTCAGATCTTGGCATCAAGTTGGGTTTGTCTCAACATGGGGTATGTCAAACAACCCGCAATTCATTAGGAAAACCTATAGAAAAACTGAATTTGAGTGCCCCCATTTTCACGTCAATCCCAGCATTCCAAACCAGGTCTCAAGCGGATGGTGGGTCCCGGCACGGTCCCATTAAAGGCCCGGGTCTTCAGCGTCACGCCAGTCGAGGTGATGATGGTGGCGCGTTCCAAGGTCAGGACGATGTCCAGCCGTCCTCCCTCCGAGCGCACGGTGGCAGGCACCGGCAACGGTGCGGACCATGCACAGGTCAGGGCGGTGAAGAGGACGAGCATGGCCAATTTGGGTGGCAGCGAAAACAAGGGCCACGAATCATAAGAGGATTAGGAACACTTTTGACATACCATGGTGAAACTGCCATGCGACTTTGTCAGGGCTTCTTGTGAAGGCTAAAATAGATGTGTTTGTTTTTCCTTAGTTTACTTCGTGCAGCTACTGTCACAAAGGTGTTAAATCGTTAAATTGGCGGCTTGTTTTGTCAGTGATTATCCCAGGGGCCGCATAAGCTGCAGGAGGATTCGCTCAACCATCAGTGTGAAAGCAACATCATGTGCCAAACAAGTAAGTTGGCAATGGCCGTTTGAGACTGTCCCATCTCTAGTCTCCACAAATTTCAACACACCACAAATGTAACATCATACAACATAAATATACATAAATTTGAATATATGGAAACCAGTTAGAGTTGATGATGATTCATCCAATCATCCGATGACTGTGGTATCATCCAGCTGATCCATCCATCCATTGTGGATATTGTGCTTCTATCATCCATGATTCAGCCATGAATCATCATTCGATCACCCGCAAATCACCCACTCATGGTGGTTTGCTAGCATGGAAGGCCCCAAATTCATTGAAGTTATTCTTGTAGCGGGAAAACCTATGGTTTTGGGCTAGCCCAAAAGTAAGAGAAACCTCCAATCATGGCTGATAAATCACCCACTTATTCATTGGCCATCAACCAGCCGTAAACCACCCAATCATCCATAGATCAGAAAATCATTCCTAATTCCTGCATAGATAATCCATCAATTCATCCAATCTATGAATCATCCATAAATCATCCATCAATTCTCCATGAATCAAGGTTGCTGAAAGAAAAAACATCTCATGTTATCCCTAACTTTTGGGGGCAATCATCAACAATCCACATGTTTGTTGCTTAAGACCCCATAGAATGTCCAGCATCCCCTGGCCATGGGCAAATTCGCTCCTGCGCCACCTTCCGCGCTGCCGCCAGGCAGTCTTCGCCTTGCTGCATGCACGAATAGGTATGTGGATATGAAGGTATGTAGGTATGCAGGTACGTAGGTATATTGGTAGGTAGGTGGGTGGGTAGGTAGGTAGGTACGTAGGTACGTAGGTACGTAGGTACGTAGGTACGTAGATACGTAGGTACGTGGGTACATAGGTACGCAGGTATTTGGGTATGTGGTGGGTATGTGGTGGGTATGTGGTGGGTATGTGCTGGGTATGTGGTGGGTATGTGGTGGGTATGTGGTGGGTATGTGATGGGTATGTAGGTAGGTATGTAGGTAGGCATGTAGGTAGGCATGTAGGTAGGCATGTAGGTAGGTATGTGCTTATTTATGAATTTATGTATCTATGTATCTATATGCACGCATGCATGTATGTACGTTGCAAACCCCAAATGGATATGGTCTATAATCACCACTATAAATGGTCCAGTTGGGTCTGGCTATGTCTGGATTGTTAGTGGGATAGGCACATAATTATGTAAGTATATATATATATATATATACATCCTGGATCTTAAAATGACCATTTACTTTGGAGGGGATTGACCTTTAAAATTGGGCTCGCAGCCCAGATGTTGGACAATTTTCGGTTTGTGTGGGTGTGCGTACATGCATACATATATATATATATATATTCTCATATAATATATATATATATATGTATATGTATTCACATATAATTACTTATATATATATATACGTCGAATTCTCATATACTAATATATATATATCATGTATTTGTATATCATATATATATAATAAACAATATAATATACACGTCCAGAGTCCATAATATTACGTTGGTTCGATTGTAGGTCAAGATTGAAAGCCCGTCACGACGTACACGGTAGGACTGGTAAAAAATCATCCAATTTTGCCCCAATGTTGACTCAGATCCATAACTGGGTAAAATTTGAATAAACGAGTAATTTGTTTTCACTATTTTGTCCAAAACTGATTTTTCACTGATGTTTCTAAAACTGGCTAAACCAGTGGAGCCCAACTGGCTGATCGGATGCTAAACAAATGAGTCAAGACAACTCAGCATTTCTGGGAGAATATTTTAATCCATCCCAACAGTTCTGCTCGGCACTTGGCTGTCCCATGTATGGTATACCTATAACGTACCACTGTTGATACATCATGGTACATCTGCTTTGTTTGTTCCCCAGTTTCAGACAAGCCCAAATAACCTCCTAAATCATCCTACAAAACCCCGGAATGGCAATATCCAATAAAATCAATGAACCAGCAGTTACTTATAGTTCGTTGGAGCTTATTCATGGTTATTCCATAATCATTGTTTCAACATGTCACCTGGAAGACTGGTTTTTCCCGTAGATCTGGGGTACCGCATGGGTCTCCGGACGTGTGGCAAAGATCTTGCCCACGAGACCCAACTCTTTAGCCTCCACAGACGCCATCTTTCGTCCTTCGCCAGCAGGTGTGACTACTGGATGGTAAACTAACATAGCTATTGAAAATGGCCATTTTTAATGGGAAAATCCACTATAAATTGCCATGTTCAATAGCTATGTTAAATTACCAGAGGGTACATGATGTATACTTACTATATAACCATCATAATGGATATACAATCAAATGGGTACGTATATATGATCATTGGAATGTCTACTAAATCAGCACATTCACACAACCAAACGTGTGATAAGTTCTTGTGGTGGCCTTGCATGCAAATGCAAGGAGCAAACGGCCCAATGCTCCCCATTTTATCTCATTGTATCTTATCATACACCCATGTTTGATGGTTAAATCATCATTTTTACTGCTTCAAGCCCATGACATTTCATTTTTGTTGGTCAAATCCAATTAAATCCACCATAAATCAACATGCTTGCGGCCCATGGCTCATCTAAAAATAAACATATTCTCCTGTGAAGGCCAACTCCCGCACCACGGAGTCATTGCCCACGATCTTCGGCCTCGAATCAATCTTCGCAGCTGGCGATTTGGATCCACAAAAAATTGGGATCAATATATATATATATATATGTATATATACATATAAGGGTGATTTATATATAATTATATATATACATATAAGGGTGATTTATATATATAGTTATATATATAATGATACATAAAATGGTGATACATATATATATAGTAGTTAAAACCATTATTTTTGTATGTATAATTTAATGGTGATAGTGATATTAGTGATAATAATCTATAGAAATGGGTGATTTCCAGCAATCCATGTTTGATTACCAGAGGGTAACACAAGACTCAATGTCACTGCAAGCACTGCAAACTGGGATTTTGACATGGACAACTGGGAGTATATCGACATTCTGAAGGGTTTTACAATGAGGGAACCATCTGGTTCCTGAGAGATGGTTCTCTAACAATTGAAAACATCTGGGTAAATTAAATAAAAATTCACTAATCTGAAATAAGGCTATTGGCTATTTGGGGATGATTCCCCAAAAACTAACCTTTCATCCAGTGAGGGAGAACAGTGAGGTCGTGATGAAATTTTCGATGAAGCCATGACAGCCACAGAGTTGCCGGGCAATCGTTGCAGGGTACCGACCTTTCGGAAAGTTTGGGGGGTTGAAAGTGGGGGAAACCCATCAATGGGGGTATCCCAATAGCTGGATGGTTTATAATGGGAAAATCCTATTAAAATGGATGATGCGGGTGGTTTATAATGGATTATAATGGATGGTTTATAATGGATTATAATGGATGATTTTATAATGGATTATTCATGGAACATCCATGAACATTCTATTAAAATGGATGATGCAAGGGGGTACCCAGTTTAGGAAAGCTCCACAGAGGATCATAGAGGATTTCTCTCGTATGCAGAGTAACAGAAAGATGGGATATAATATACTGTAATCCTATGTGTACTGACAAACGATTATATAAATGAGCCTATCAAAGGCCGTTACCCATTTACGCAGGGACTCGTATCAATGTAATCAACAATCTTGAAAAACATTCGGGGTTTTGTCTTTCCTAATCCCAGAATTTTGGGGTGACCAAGTTGCAGGGATCACGGGATCACCTAACCATTCAATTGCCAATCTGGCGGCGCCTTTATCATGATTCTTATAGATGAGAATAACGAACTACGCCAGGTGTCTATCATGTTAAGGATTATTTCCATGCATCAATCTTAGCTACCCTACAATAAAACAATAAAAACATGTTTGGTGAATGTTGGTAAATATACCCATGATTCCCCATTTATGGCAAGAGTATCAAAGGACTCAGGGTTGACCCAGTTTATTTCCGGCTTCTTTGTGGGTTGTTCAGTGGTCCCAGCTCGTAATTACAAGACACTTTAGCAGGGAGAAAACAGTGCTTGTGATACGGTGGATGGAAGAAATCCTGCACCAGTTGATAGGTGGTTTATCCCATTATTTATAGGGGTTCAACCATCCAAGGTGGTGCAGGATTTCTTCCATCCACAGTATCTCATACTATTAGATATGGACCATGGATATGGAGGTGTCCTATTTCATGGGGGCACCCTTTCAACAATGCTGACTTGGGGATCCCCAGAACTTGGATCGGTGCTGTCACCAATGGCTTGGTCCATTGGAATTTCTCTACACAGGCGCAAAATGCAAAATGCATTGGGAAATCACTGGCAATGAATCCTGGCAATGACTGTGTGGTGCATATATATATATATGTATATTATATATACATATATATATATATACATATTTATATATAATTACATATATATATATATACACACATTGCTTGGGCGATCAGAAGTTCATAACTAGTTTGGGTACCCGAAGACGTGACCCATTCCCTCATGGCTTCCGTCGTTGAACATCGTCCCTCGGGATCATCACAAGCGTCAGTTGAGTTGTCATGAGCAATAACATGCAACCAGAATATGATAGTAATAATAGTAATAATAGTAATAATAGTAATAACAGTAATTAATAATATTGAGTATCATCAATACTAGCAATCATAGTAATAATCGTTTGTAATAACCAGACTACTTCTGAAAATACTAAGGATACGCAACAAAAACCACCACAATAGTCACAACCAATGTGAAACCACCAACCAGTGATTCCTTCCATGCCAACTGCTCCCATGTCATCGTATGCCAGGCCCCCAAACGTCTGCGGCAAGACCCACATTCACCTCCGCAATTTGAAACCACGCGTCCTGCGCCGGCAGAAACTGTGGAACCCTGGCCCTGGCTGTGGACGAAATAGGTTGCTGGGGATTACACCATAGCTGGGGTTGCGGTTCATGCAACTATTTAATTATTTCGGGGGGTTCCTAAAATGGGACGACCCCCGCATCATCCATTTTAATAGGATTTTCCCACTATAAATCATCCATTTTGGGGTACCCCCATTTATGGAAACCTCCATTTTGGTTAATGGGTATAGCTGCTACTAATATAGCTGTCATGCCAATTGCGTCTCATCCTGCAGGGTCCCTTTCCAGTGGAAGCAGTTGTTCACCAAGTGAATCCTGTGATAAACCTCTGACAGCTGACATACATTCCGATTGCAAATGGCAAATCCTGGAATTTCCGTATTGGATGATGTATGATATTGGATGTCAAGCAGGGAAGCTGCAGACCGGGTGGAAACACCGGAACCCAGAGGACCATCGAAGCTCTCTCAAAGGAGTTTCTTTCAAAGGTGCTCAAACTGTCTATATAGGTCCTTCAACCCCAATTTCAGCATCACTATATAAACACACAAAAACACACCCAGCTGACCATGGAATTCGCTCCGTCATGCTTCAGAATCATCAAGTCTGCCGCACGTCGGTTTGGCCCCAAGTTTCAGCGTGACATGCTGTTTGGAATGCTGTTTTCAATCCTATGTTTTTTGGTACCAAGCAAAACCCCCGCCAACTAAACCACACTGGACAATAACAAGACGGCATGCTCATTTGAGTTCTGAAGACCAGTGGCTCCAAAAAATGCGGATCGATTTCTATTTGTCTGACCTCCAAAGCCCGGAAAAGCATGGTTTAGGGCCCTTCCCCAAAGAATATTCAAGTACTATTAAACAAATATTCCAAAATTCATGGTGAGTTTGCTAGTCGTTTGATCCAGGTCCTTGGACACAGCCAAATCTGATTGTATATTAAAAGAATCCAATTGATTCTTTCCCATGTTTCATCGGTAAATCATGTTAAATCATGTTAAATCTTTACTTTTTGATGGCTGAATCATGTCAACTCCAGCAAAAACGCTGGATTGAACCACAGCGCTGGATTGAATATGATTGAACCACATGAGTTTTCCATATTTCTCCGTTCACCAGCGTATTGAATTCACCAGCCTCGCTGCAGTAGCGGATGTCACAAGCGCTGGCTAAGTCAACACCTGGCTGGATCGATGGCAACGTCAAAAATGGCGGTTTCACCAGCAACAAAAATGAGAACCAAACCATCAAACATTGTGGTTGAAATCATCAAACATGCTGGTTTAACATGGTTTAACCATCCAACATTGGTGATTTAATCATCAGAAATGTGTTTTTTTCTGATTGAACCAAGTAAAAATGATGATTTAAGAGGATTCAACAATCCTGACATGAATAAAATATACCACATATTATACATATATATATATACACATATACACATATAATGATGTGTATATAGGTGGTGTAATGTTTGAGAAACCCGATGGACCATCCCATCAACCATGACGTAATGAGGTCGTTTCTCACGTCCCAAACATCCTACTGGTGTCGGGCTCGTAGATACCCGCGCTTTGAGCGGATTTGGCGGTTTTGGGGGCATTAATAATAGAGTGGGCCATGTTTTTTCTGGTCTATCTTTTTGGAAGGGTAACCACTGCAAATTTGTTCAACATCACTTAACAATTAAAACATAGTAGGGATCTTACCGTCAAGGAACGGGGAATTGAAGATGTTTTGTCTATCAAATTTGGTTTTCAACCGGCAAAGGTCAGATCGTAAACCCAACAAAGCTCACCAACACATGGAAGTGGGGATTGACTAACAAAAAACCAGCAAGAATGAATGAGTAGAGAACCAATCAGCATCAGGAAAGCTGATGAAAACTGGGGATATCAACTAACAAAAACATTGGGATGTACCATGTCGTGAACATGGCCATGGCTGGCTGTAGAGTCTATCATCTAGGACAATCACCTGGCTGCTGAAGGATATGTCCTACGAATTCCACGAGGCTCTCTGCTCTCATCACCCTGAAAAAACATGCAACGTAAACAAGTCATGCATTCGAAAGTCTGAAACAAATTAGTTATATTATATCAACAATTAAACCCCAATCTGTTGTAGAATCCCAAGTGTCAGCCCTTGGTCACGGAGTTCCGAGAAATTGACTGCAAAAAACATCCTTGGGTTGATACATGTTGGTACCCCGTAATACTAATGTTATCCCATTATATTGCCATTAAATGCCACTAATATGTCCATCCATATCCATATCCCATTTTATACCCACTAATATCATGGCTACTTTGGGGCCACATGGGGGCCACTTACAACCTACATGGTAGTCATTTTATCTGGCCTATAATAATTTACTAACCTGAAAATAACTGATTCCCCATTTATATAACTAATGGCATTTCCTAATGGCTGTCACCTGTATACATGGAAAGTGCAGCCATTTGGGAAATGATTCCCCAAGAACCAACATTCATTCAATCTGGCAATAAGGTCATGATCAAATTCATCCAGAATATCCCAATTAGCCGTCAAATTGTTGCTCACGTCACCGTCAAATTCATGGTTTATCCCCTCAAATCCCAATAAATTCTTAGTGGTGCTAAACGTAGGGAATGGATGGGTTGCTGGGGGTTGCTGGGATGATTATTACTAGTTACTAGTGATTATTATGGATCATTCCCGAAAATTCCCTGCGTTTAGTACCAGTAAGAATTTGTATCAAATCCTATCTATCCCCCGCTGTGTTTCACCCGCCTGCACCGATGACGCCGCTGTGGAAGGCACCGATGACCGGTTTTCGACAGCGCTCGAGGGCAGTGATGCCTTCCTGCAGGGAGAAGGAGATGGTGATGGGTTTTCACCGGCAACAAATTGTGGATTTAACCAGTGGTTCTGAAATGGTGGGTTTAACCAATTAAAAAGTACTGAAAAATGGTCGATTTAAACAGCAAAGTAACGATCATAGCAGCTTTGGGATATATGAAATGACTATTGATATTAATTCACAAGTCATCAACAATCAAAATATATAATTGAACAAAGAAGGTGATGCTGAATTCAAAATTAACCAACCAAGGGAAAACCATAGACATATAGTGTATGATTGTTGTATATAAACCCACAAATATGGAGCCACCCACATATATATATATATATGTTTATATTATATATATATGAAATATATACACTTGCAGACGAGTTCTTGGCAAGACCGCAGCGATATTGCTAAAAGTACATGGAAGTGGCGAATCCTGTTTGAGTATAGTTATCCTGGAGTAGGTAAGTAGTACAGTAGATAGAATATGGAATTTTCAAACATATTCCCATGTTGATGAGGATTTTAGGACATGTCCCTATTCTATCTACTCCAGGACAATTTTATATCTATGAACTATCGGTTGTCATATCTCCAAAAGCAGCCTGACCTGCAGTTGAAACTGCTTGACACACCACCTCTCCATAGCTAATTGGATGTGCATCCTACTTAGCAGTTCCCAGGTGGTGCATAACTCAATTATATATATATGTATATATATATATGTATATGTATATATATACATATATATATACATATATATATACATATATATATATGTATATATATATATACATATATATATATATATAGTGTATATATAGTGTATATCTAGTGTATATATATAGAGTGTATATATATAGTGTATATATAGTGTATATATATAGTGTATATATAGTGTATATATAGTGTATATATAGTGTATATATAGTGTATATATAGTGTATATATAGTGTATATATAGTGTATATATAGTGTATATATAGTGTGTGTATATATATACACATGGAATATCCACGCTTTCATACATGTAGACTATTACTACTATCTTGGCATTGTATCTGTACTTCCTATGCGGAAATTGTCAAGAATCACTTACTCACCACCTAATCCATTTAAAGGCCCCTCCCAAAAAATGATCACCTAATCTATTCAAAGCCTCCCAAAAAAAGAAACATATCATTATATATAACCACATGATATAATAATCTTCATCATTGACTATATTTCTGATTTTGGTTAACATAAATTATCATTACCCTCGGGCAATCAATCATTGCTAGCTGGAAAATCACCCATTTCGTTCAATGATTTTCACACCTAAAAACCTCCATTGGCAACGTCAGGGATTTCCCAGCCAGCCATGTTTGATTACCAGAGGGTATAAGTTTCATGAACTCCCTATAATTTCTATATACCCTCTGGTAATTTAACATAGCTATTGAAAATTGCCATTTATAGTGAGTTTTCCCATTAAAAATTGTGATTTTCCATAGTTATGTTAGTTTACCAGAGGGTAATCATCAAGCAACAGGGGTTTTGAACCTGATATGATGATTGGTTGGTAAAAAAAGATCCAACCAAAGAATCCCATCAATTCCCTATTACCATTGGTTACTGGCGATTAAAAATAGACCCCATAGTCATTAGTCCATGACATCCCATCAAATCCCAGAAAAGATCAGGTTAAATCACCATTGAATCCCAGTAAGTAATCATTAAATCAGTAATCCCATGTAATCCCCCATTAATCCCATTAGATTGAGTAAGTAATCCCATTAAATCACCATTTAATCATTAAATCAGTAATCCCCCACTTCAGATCCTGAAAAAGTCGCAGCCGCGGCCTGACATCGCGTGATCGTTGGCTCCATGCGCATGGCTTTCCGGCTGAGATCCACTGAGGCTTCCTGTTTGAAGGCGCCGCCCATCAGCTCCTCGAAGCGTTTGGCAAAATGGACATGTTTTTGATGATTAATGCTTGTGAATAATGATGTTTATTGTTGGGATTATTATGGTACTGTTAATCATGATTAATTATTGGGTATTATGATTATTATAAACCATTGATGGACACTAATGCATGATTCATTGTGTCCATTGATTATGGTTTTCAACTATAAAGGATATAGAAACAATTGATATTCATAATTCACCATTCATAACCATTGATTTGATTTAACGGGATTGTTCAATGGCTACTGGTATTGTTATTTTTTGTTAACGATCGTGAAAATAATATAAAATAACATAAAATAAATATTGATCCACACAACTAGTGGTTGAATGTGGTTAATGATGAATAATGGTTGGTTATTGTTAACAATGGTGATTGATGAGAAAATTCTCGGGATTCCCAGCCATGTTGGAGGACACCACTCAGGGCCTATTTGGATCTATTTGGCAGCTTCTATGTTGAGTAGGGAGGATGGTGGATATAACACCAAAAATAAGGTGTATAAACGATATATATATATATATAACCAAATTGGTTGATATCCTACGTATCCATACGTATCCTACGTACTAGTACTATCAATGCATATATATATGATATGATGTAAGTGGACTGATAAAACCTGAATACAAATATATATATATATATACACAGTATATATATATAAATGTATATATATATGTACATACAAAGGTAATCCCTCCCCCGACGGAAAATACCCCTGTAAGGGGTTCCTGTGATTCAAACAAATAGATCCAAAACAAGGTTCCTGGGTTTCTGGGTCAATATGACAAGGGAAGGGATTACCAAAGTGAGATACCAAGTTCATTGGTGACATTGACCCACCAACCACAATATGCCACTCGCACAAGACGGTTTTCACATCAAAACTTATCAAAACGAATTACTGCTTTTGGATGTTCATCACCCATTCATATGGAACAATGATGAGGATTTCTCATCAAAAAACTTGGTACATCCCGATGCTTAAAGGTGTTTCAACCCCTAAATCGATTGTTTTCGGTACATCATCGATGGCCAAAACAGCCAGGGTCACCTGACCATGATCGCTCAAATCCGCCAAGATGCAGCTTTCAAATCCAATCCTGCTGTAAAGAGCCGGCATGGCCCACCATGGATCACGATACCTGGGGAGAAGCAATGGGGCGTTCACGAGCCTTGGATGCCTTGGCAACAAAACGGAGGGGGATTGTTGTTGCATCACCAGAATACATGGTGCAAATGCTTGGTCCAACTGGTTGCATGGCGTCGAGTCTAAATGGGAGATTTCACCATCAAACTCTCCATTTGGAAACGGGTCGATACCTATCGGACTGGACATCCATGTGCCAGCTGTTTGGGTTTGCCTGAACATTGCACCATCTTCCTTCCGTAAAGGTGTCATTTGGGGGGTATGCTCCATTTTTTGGCACACCCAAGAATCATATCAAGTTGGTGAAACATACATCATTTACAGTCCCCACTTAAAATATCCAATTAAATGATTAAATCATATTGAATCCCATTCTTCTTGCTTAAATCCCCATTCTTCCCAAACCCAGCACCCAGTCGGCACATCGCGTGTCGGGATCGCTCGAGGCTGCCTCGGACCCGAGCACTGGATCAGGTGAATTACAATTACAATAGTTAAAGTGGAACTATAGTTACCCCTCTGTATTTCGAAAAGATTCCAAAAGTGATTTGCCACTCTTTGAGTAGGATTCTACCTTTCATTCTTTCTTTGGGCTATCTTGAGATGATCCTCATTAGTCATGATTATTTCGACCTGGCTGAATGATGTTGGGGCAGCTCCCCTTCCCATCCTGCAAGGGATCAATCTCGGTACATCCCATTGATCCCATGGGTTTGTCTGAAAATCGGTCATGCCAAAATTTTGGGTTTGTGTTCACTGTTTTCCTCTTTAAAATTGCCATTTTGGGTGGTATTCCAGTAATTTATATATGTTTTCAGACACACCCAGATATATTCCAGATACAGTCTGCAGGACTGACTGTCCATCAGCAGTACGGAAAAAAAAGGGCGGCATGCCATCGTTTCTGTTCCCCAATCCATATAGAGGTTGCTGCTATCCCCATTCATATTGCTCAGATTCTCCTTGCTTGTTGCTCCTATCCCCCTGTTTGTAGTTTCAAAACCTCAATCTTTGATGATGTTCGTTGGTTATTGTACCCTCCAGCAATCCGGAAACTCTCCATGTCAATCGATGTTTATCGATTGCGGTTGCGCCCAGGTGCGTCAAAGCACTTGCGCAGATCAATCCACATGGCCGGGTTAAACCTCAGGTGGCCGTCTGGATTAGCTCAAGCAGCCGTATATACAGTATGTGAATGTCACAGAGATAGCAGGTGTCTATATATGTAATCGTATCTGCTGTTTGAGATTTTATGAGACATGATATAATATGACATATCAGTATTAGTATTGCTGTATATAATAGCTGTAGGCTACATGTATATATATATATAAATCGATCATGCTTCTCCAAGTTGCTAAACACCACACTTCCGACTGGGCGACTGGTTCCGACTGGTGCGACTGGTCAGCTGAGTTCGCCCGACGCATTCAGCTCTTTTGGTCGGTTCAAGGCCACTTCCATCACACCTCGCACTGAGTTTACACGGCCTAAGGGGTCAACCCTAATTATAATATATGCGTGCATGTCTGTGTATGTATATATATATATATTGCATATATAATATACTATATATATATATAATCCCTTCCTCCTAATACTAAACGTCCCCCTAATACTAAAAACAGGCATCCATCTCCAATTTCCGAAAATTTCAGTTTGGCCAATTTGACTTTTAATTGATCCCCTTTAAAAAACAATTCAAAAATCAACCTACCATTTGTGGGTTCTCCCCCCTAATACTAAAAACTAATTCATCCCGGGGTATTGTTTAGTATTAGGGGGGCTAGTTTTTAGTATTA
Organism: Cladocopium goreaui; assembly: GCA_947184155.2. NCBI lineage: Eukaryota > Dinophyceae > Suessiales > Symbiodiniaceae > Cladocopium > Cladocopium goreaui. Next base: position 971,318 of record CAMXCT020005001.1, on the reverse strand, counting down.
AGGGTTTTAATTTAGTATTAGGGGTAAGCTTCGAACTGCCATTTTTGGCAATATTTTAATTGCGTTATATAAGGAAATTTAATTAATTAATTAACATGACTTCGATTTGGTTCCCTAATAATAAATACCCCCCTAATACTAAAAACTACCTGCCGAGGAAGGGATTATATTATTTGTATAATATATACAATAAACATACGTCCTTGACAGACATTCACATAGGGCATAGGACGTCCGAATGAATTCATTCGGGATCAGAGAGATCAAAAACAAGTTACCCCAGCGATCACCACGAAGCCCCATTGATCGCCAAAAACCACCATGGAAACACGATATAGTTATATTATGTTATATTTACATCATCCACATGTATATACATATTATGTATATATTATGATGTTCCGAACTCACATCATATTGTTTGCAGTACCTTGTTCTGTAGCTACAAAATGAGCCAAATTGATAGAATATGATGATAGAACTGCATATATATATATATACATGAATTGTAAACCCATATCAACTCTCTGAAACTTTGTCGTGAAGGTTGAATCAGTTCATATGTGAAGGCTCCGAAGTGTGGCATGAAACGTGATGATCTGATCTGTGCAATTCCCTAGTGAACATAGGGGCTTCAAGTTGGAGTTGTTCATCTGTTTCAAATTGTGTTACTTGGAGTTCAAGAATTAAATCACCCTCAATGTGTGCTGAAAAACATCTGTGGATAAAAACATACTCTTTGAAGATATTCCCTGCATTTTCGAGCAACCTCGAAAAAATGCAGTTGTCAAAATGCTTACAGGAGTCCAGTGTAGATTTCGCATTTTGAAATGGAGCTTTCCTAAAATAGGGGTACCCCCTTGCATCATCCATTTTAGTAGGATGTTTCTTGAAATAAACTATCCAGCTATTGGGGTACCAGGAAAGCCCCAAATCCTGGATCCCCATTGCGGCATAGCGTAGCCAGAGCCCACCTGTCGCAACATCCCTCTGAACATCCAGCGTTTCAAATTTCCAGCTGTCCGCCATGGGAAGATGCGAAAACCGCAGGGGACCGCAGGACGAGGACCGCCGCGTCCAAAGGTTTGGCTCTTTCAAACGGCTGCTCCACGACAACCAGCTACAGTATAGGTTTTCATAGTCATGGGGCTACCCCAAAATGGATTATAATGGAACATCCGATTAAAATGGATGATGCAAGGGGGTACCACTATGACTTAGGAAACCTCCAAATACGCAGCGGTGGCACATGTGAGATTGGCCCTCGAAATGAATAGATCCCATGCTAAGAAAAGGTTTCTGGGGCTGGCAATTTAGGTTTAGATAGGTTTAGGATGGTTTAGGGGGAATGGATTATTGACCTAGATTTACCACCCAAAATCGCTTTGATGTTTAAGTCCCATTTTTGGGTGCTAAAACGGAATTCTTGATGGTTGAATCACCATGTCTGTTGGTTAGAACCTCATTTCTGTTGGTTAAATCAGCATGTTTCTTGGTAAAATCACCATGTTGCATCATTTTTGCTGGTTAAATCACCATCTTTAATGGATCATGGATCAATCACCATGTTTTCCAGATGTTTGGATAATGCATTGAGCATCTTCTGAATCTTCCCCCAGCTCACGCGAGGTGCTGCAAGATTTTTAGCGGAGCGTCACAGGCGATGCGGCCGCCTGTGGCCGAGGAATCGCTGACATGGCAAGACGCCTGGGGAGTTTTCTGTTTGTTTTTTTCATGTCATATGGGTTTGTCTGAAAATAGTGTACCCCTAAACCCAATGGTTAATGATCATTATCCCTACTAAATGGCTATAATTGGGGGTATACCCCATTTTCAGACATACCCATATATCATGGGAGGGAATTAGGCAACAAACGCGCCATGTTTCAAGATGTTTCAAGGGAACATCTGCAGGGAAAGGATGCTGAAGCTACCATCAGCTTCGCTGGGGTTTTTGACAGTGCTGATGTCCAAAGCAAGGAAACAGGTCATGGTCCATTGGGAAACACCACTTTATCTGGGCCAATTGTATAAAAGACCAAAACCAACTCGACTAGAAATGAACAATGTTTGGGATGTCCCTCTTACTATATAGTCATCATTCCGTGGCTCTCCTGGCGATTTTACCACATTTTACCCAGATTCCTTTATGAGGCGTCCATCCTCAAGCAACCACCGCCGAGCAGCTACAGCCGGGCCGCACCTAATATACCCGCACCAAAGACTCTTCCTCAGCGATCACATGTCTGTTCTCCCACGATGTGATGGTTTTGAAGACATGTTTACAAAAGACATGACCGAGATCTGTTTTCACTGGGATGATGTGGTCTACATTTCGGAACTAACCAAATGTTTACACGCATCAAAAATGACCAACATCCTTTTTTTGGGGGGGCGGGCTCCGGCTGCTACGCCCTGCTACTTGGCCTGTAAGGCGGGTTGGGCAGCATCCAGGAGCCAATAGGCAAGGGTATGGGTACATAAATCTCTGCTTCCCAAGACTCAAAACCAGAGGATCCACACAATTTGTCATGGTTACTTTTAAAACATGCAATTGTGCGGCCAGATCATCACAAAATTTGACAAATCACGATGCCATCCTATTTTTACCGGATAAATCCCCATCAAATCCCCCATGTTTGCGAGTTGTATCACACTTGTTCCACAAAAAAAATATGTGATTTTTTCCATTGCACTCTCCCGCACCGTTTCCGCCACGGCTTTTCCTCCGAGGCGCTAAATCTTTCGCCCGGCCAAGTTGGCTCTTGGCATCCAAGGCCAAACGGTTTTCATAGCCCTTGATGTCTCCTGGTCATGAGGTGGGGAGATGTGTTTTTTGGGGGGGAGATGTGGGAGAAATGATTTTCTGGGGACAATAATGGGACAATAATGATATATATATATATATCACTAACAATAAAGATTGTTGAATGGGGGACCCCATTAAAAAATGCTATGTAAAATCTAGCACGGCAATCATGATATCATGTCATGTGATTTCACAGAGGGATTAAGCCAATCATGATAACCAACGATATGGTGACACGAACTGAGCCAAAAACCATGTCAATGTGGGCATGGGTCATGGCTTAGACCGATCTGAAAATAGACCCTCCGGTAAACTTACTTGCAATTTTGATTGTTGGGGAGACCACTCTATTAAATCAACCAACCAGTGGGGAAATTCCATGGTATGTTCCAGGATTTCAGGAGTGTAATGGCTTGACTCATCCTCCCAAACCCCTTGTGGGACACCTGCTTTGAACTCCACCTTTTTCAGTGCCTTCGTCAGGGACCTGGGCCCAAACAACGCAAGGCCAGCTATGGAAGTGACGTCGACCATGGTTGCCGCTGTTTTTTGGGGGGAGGGAGTTGGGAACTACAGCCAGTAGCTGGCATGTATAATATACAGTATATAGAATATATTTATATCCTCTAGTAAACATACACATAAGATATGGATTGGATATGGACAATCCACCACTTGCAGATCATTTCCGAACAGGAAACCCATGCATTTCCATGGCTATGTTGCTTTATTGGAGGGTGCATTGCATATCTATACCTATCTCAAATATATATATACTAGTATATATATAATTATATAAAATTATAATTATATAATTATATAATTCTATAATTATATAATTATATATATATCACAAAAAGAGTCAACAAACCTGGCAGTGGAAAGTCACCAACCATGAGGCATAGAATCTCATGCCGAGAGAAACAACGGTGATGAAGGTCGTCGATCTACAAGGTGTCTACAAAGTCGAAGTCAAAGACTTGATACCCCCGGTAATCAAACATGGCTGGCTGGAAATTTTGAAAATGGTCTATAATTTATAGATGACTATGTATTTTCAGTTGCCAGGTTTGTTGACCGGGTGGTACTTGATGACTCCAAATGGATCCAAATGGTGAAATGTGTGGGAAACCTCGCAACATCTTAAACATCCTGTACGGCCTTGTCATGTCCATGATTTCTTGCTGCATCCCCATACTTTCCCATTGTCTCTGTCTTGCTTGCACGGAATGTCACTCCTTTTTGGATGGTCGAATCCACATCAAAGCAAGTGTTCAATCATGTTAAACAGTAAACTTCAGTAAACTCTGATTTTTTATCACTCTTGGCATATGGGTGAAAAAATTTTAACACCTCTGACTTGAATGGATCAAAAAATCGCATTGGTGTGTCTTTTCACCTTCGGGATGATCAGCCCATAGCAAATATCTGCCTGGTGATACCGGAAATCATTTTTGAGAGTTAAATCCACCATTGAATTTAGGATGGTTGAATCCCTATTGTTTGTCACCTAAAGCCACCATGATTGACATCTGAAATACGCAACACCAGGGGTTCGAACTTCAGTTGTGCCTCGAACAGCCCCGCCCTGCCTGAGTTTGGGAGGATGGAGGTGATTTTGGGTGGACTCAATGGGTAGATCTTACAGGGAAAAATGTCAGGAAGTTTTGAGTTTTGCAGGTTGTTCCTGCCAATGATCCCATAAACTCTTGTATAAGGCATCTGTTTCAACATGAATCAACCACCAATTTACTATAATTCACTGTCTGGTTGGTAGTTCGAAGCCCCTGAAAATGGGTCAAACTATGTAAGAAGAATGGAAGCCATGCAGCAGTACTATGCCGGTAAGAAATCAGCGAGAAAATTACATGGTCAAGTTATCTGGGATCAATATGGTATAGTCATCCATCCCATGCCACAGGAATCCAAAGTAGCTGGTGTGTATATATATATGCATATACATATATATATATGTGTACATGTATATGTATGTATATATATATGTATATATATATATATGTATATATGTGTATGTATATATATAATGGATTGATGGCCATCCTCCAATGTTTATGGGTCAATCTATTCCAACTAACTTGACCATGGCGCATATGATTGCTCACAGCAACGGCCCCATGGTGGCGAGGGGGGTTGAAATGGACCCATCTCAGGGGGTTCTTTTTATCATTAATTTATCGAGGGCCTCTTTGGGCCTCATATCTAAAATTTAGAAGATGTCTATGTCAAATATATTCGATATTTGATATGTATAGTCACATATGTATATTGTACATTTCCCACCCCCCATCAGATACATTACTAAGGGGGTCCCTCGAATAATCTGCACAAATACTAATGTAGTATACTTATATATAATGTATACTGTAGATGGTGGTTTCCATAAATGGGGGTACCCCAAAATGGATGGTTTACAGTGGAAAATCCTATAAAACTGGATGATTTAGGGGTACGCCTATTGTCGGAAACCTCCATATGTATCATATGGCTTAACAACTTGTTCAAGGGGGGCACTACTTCAACCATCCACAGGGTACCGGACGGTCGCGCTCGCTGCCCATGTTCTTCTTGCAGGCCCATTCCAGGTGGCCCAGCAAGTCTTCCTGAGACCCGTTGGGATCGGCTTTGGGTTTGCGAAAATGTTGGGAAAATCAGCAGGAAACCCATAGTAAAATCAGCAGTTTCTACCCTGAATCAATATGAGATACTACATTACTAATATACATATATACAGTATATATATATAATGGGGCGGTCCTGTAAAGTTTCTCATCATCTACTTCTGAAAAAATAAAAAAATACTTTACTTCGTGTGATCCCCACCATGACATTTATACATGTTCTTACTGGCACATCTTCTGGCATTCTATCTGACATATCTTCTGACATTTTATTTGGCATTCTATCTGGCATATCTTCTGGCATTCTATCTGGCAAATCTTCTGGCATTCTATCTGGCATATCTTCTGGCATTCTATCTGACATATCTTATGGCATTCTATCTGGCATTCTATCTGGCATATCTTCTGGCATATATTCTGAGATATCTTCTGGCATTTTATCTGGCATTCTATCTGGCATTCTATCTGGCATATCTTCTGGAATATTTTCTGGCATATCTATCTGGCATATCTTCTGGCATATTTTCTGGCATTCTACCTGGCAAATCTTCTGGCACTCTATCTGACATTTTATCTTCCTACATGAGGTCCGGCAGGGAACACTTGGTGTGGATACTCGCGGTTTAGGTCCGGCAGGGAACACTGGGCGTGGATGGTCGTGGTTGAGGTCCGGCAGGGAACACTGGGCGGGGATGGTCGTGGTTGAGGTCCGGCAGGGAACACTGGGCGTGGATACTCGCGGTTGAGGTCCGGCAGGGAACACTGGGCGGTGATGGTCGTGGTTGAGGTCCAGCAGGGCACACTGGGCGTGGCTGGTCGTGGTTGAGGTCCGGCAGGGAGCAGGAGGAGGAGGAGAGGAGGAGGAGATGAGGAGGAGAGGAGAGGAGCAGGCAACTGACATAAAATCTAACAACCCTCACCTGGCAGGTGGGGAATTACTTCACTTCGAATGATCCCCACCATGGCATTTATACATTTTCTTACTGGCAAATCTTCTGGCATTCTATCTGACATATCTTCTGGCATTCTATCTGACATATCTTCTGGCATTCTATCTGGCATTCTATCTGGCATATCTTCTGGCATATATTCTGACATATCTTCTGGCATTCTATCTGGCATTCTATCTGGCATATCTTCTGGCATATGTTCTGGCATATATTCTGACATATCTCTGGCATTCTATCTGGCATTCTATCTGGCAAATCTTCTGGCATTCTATCTGGCATATCTTCTGGCATTCTATCTGACATATCTTCTGGCATTCTATCTGGCATTCTATCTGGCATATCTTCTGGCATATCTTCTGGCATTCTATCTGGCAAATCTTCTGGCATTCTATCTGGCATATCTTCTGGCATTTTATCTGACATATCCTCTTGCACATCCTATCTGGCATATCTTCTGGCATTCTATCTGGCCGTCGAGGTCCGGCAGTGCACACTGAGATCTGGAAGTCGCGGTTGAGGTCCGGCAGTGCCCACTGCGATCTGGAAGTCGCGGTTGAGGTCCGGCAGTGCCCACTGGGATCTGGCGCTCGCGGTGGAAGTCCGGCTGTGCCCAATGGGATCTGGACTGCGAGGAGGAGGAGGAGGACGAGGAGGAGGAGGATGCGGAGGCGGAGGAGGAGGAGAACAGCTCTGATAAAATCTAACAACCCTCACCTGGCAGGTGGGGAACAAAATCCAACACGGAAGAGTTTGTGGGTCAAGTGTTGGCACTAACCAACTCTCAGATCTGATAAACTAGCTGTAATACTGTGATTTATCGGTCAAATTGTTGAGGTATCCTGGAAACAAAAATCGGGGGGAATCAAATATAAAAAACATCATGCAAGCACCCATTCGTCGTGGGGTTCACGTTGGATTTCTGGTGGTAAGCCGAACCCAAATTAAATGTCGTGGCATCAAATGCAGCATGCTGGTATCACCTTGCTTCGAGATCCCAACAGACGTCCATTATCTTGGGTAGATATGACCCTAGCGGTGGAGGAATGCCTTGGCGGTGGAGGCACGCCAGTCTTGACAATCAGGTAGACTACAAGTTAAAGGCAAACTTGGCACTACCAATTTAATTTGCCAACCCTGCATAGTGATAGTTTAAATCTCCATGTCAATGCAAAATACTTTGGGAAAAAAGGATAAGTCACATGATCCCAATCCCCAATATTCACCAAGTAAGTGTCCATAAATTTGCCATGGGGAAATTTTTGACCTATCATGTGGTTGGGAAAGTCCATTCGTAGCTCATTGGCTCCGATGTTCAAAACCTATTCTTGCCATATTTGGATATATTTGGGGGGAATCAAAATCCATTCACCAGCAATTTTCGTAACATTTCTACGGCTCCGGGTGCCTTCGACTCATACTCACAGCATCTCATAGCCACATGGTTTCCTAAAATAGGGCTACCCCCTTGCATCAGCCATTTTAGTATAGTTCATGAACTACCCTCCGGTAAACTAACATAGCTATTGAAATGGCCCATTTATAGTTGATTTACCTATTAAAAATGATGAGTTTCCATAGCTATGTTAATTTACCAGAGGGTAAACCATCCAGCTATTGGGGTACCCCCATTGTTTCACCTCCATATCCTGCTTCTCTCACAGCTCCCTCCGCGGCTGCTGCCCAAAATTCGGTCAGCTCCAAGACGTGCGTCAGATTCTCGTGCGTTACAGCCTGCGTTGAGCGAGCTGGACCAGGTCTGGGGAAATGGGGAGTTTCAACGGGGATCCATGGGTGAACCGGCAAAAATGGTGAATTTAAGTGATTTAAGCATGCCAAATCACCGTAGAATGGGGATATGATATTATATACTGGGATATCTACTTTACCCCGCAGTAAACATTTTTATACACAAAACGATAGATTTCCATGGTTGTTTCTCTTGGGAATGATCTACACGTTGCCAGTACTTTACCGTAAGAAAGGCTGGTCAACTTTTTGTTGAGGTGCCCAATGGACTTTTTGCATGACAAAATCTCAGTGGATGCAAGGCTCAAGATTGATATTCGTTGTTTGAGCAATGTCTGAAAGACTGGATCGGTACTACAATTATTTTCAGTGGGGTCTATCCACATATAGTGCATCCCCGCAAAGTTGTGCCAACGCACATTCAATTTGCATCCCGATCTTGTTCTGCCTCTACATCCAGCAGTTTCTTGCTTTCATTCATTTATATTCAATGGTTTTTAGTGTTTTTGTGTTTGAAAATGCTTGCAGTACAGGGTACACTCTCTGGATCAAACATTCAAAAACTATCTGAAACTGTTGATTTTCCAGCAAGCTTTCGCTGGGGCGCCCCAACATCTTCAAGTTCACCATGTGTGTGACCTGGCGATGAGAGGCGACTCGAACGTGGGAGTGTGGTCTGGTCATCCCATAATGGGAATCCCCGATGGATTGATGACCATCACCCAATAGGAGAAATTTGCTCAAATTTTGACCATGGCACATATACATTTGGACCAATGCTCCAAACAACATGTCTTCAAATGTATCCAGTAGTATTCAAACATCAAAACCTCAAACTTCTAAGTATTGTAAGTGGATCAATGTGGTATATAAACCCAATAAGTAAACATCCCAATAGTACAATGTTTAGATAAATGGGGTGAGAAAATAGTCCCCAAATGGTGATTAGTGGGTTTACCAGATTGTAACCCATTCTATGCTATACTATTGTCATCTTAACCCACTAATATAACCCATTATAACAGCCCATCATAACCCATATAACCATTATAACTTGGAGTAAGCCTGGGAGTATAAACACTCCCCAGAAACAAGATGAAAATCGTGGTTTCGGCCCTGGCCAAGCAGCCGGCCGAACCCCCGGCAAACTAGGCGGCAACATGCCGGTCAAGTTAGCAAAAATTCGAGGCAAAAAAGAGCAGCAAACCGAGTAGAAATGTTGCCTCAAAAGGCACAACCTGGCCCCAACATAAATTAGTTATATATATTTAATTATATATTATTTAAAATCATTATTTGCTTCCAAGTTGGGATGCGCCTGGCATTACTTCAATAGTTCACTGCCGGACACCAGGTGCATACCGGGTTTTCATTATCGCTTTTAGCGCCTGCCAAGCTGACGGTTAAAGGTCTCCAGCGTCCAGCGCCGCGCATTGGACTGGACAAGTTGGTTGCGTGGGCCTTGAGTTCACAGCAAAGCTGCTCAAGCAGCCGCCGCCCCTCAGGCAAGCAGTGCTGACAATTCAGCTGAAAACTGTTTTGGAAAAAGAACACTTAAATTATGACTAGTTGTGACAGGTCTTGCGTTGGAGACGGCGGGGGCTTGGCAGAAACTTGGGAAAAAGAACTTGTAACTTGATGCAAACCTGACGGCTTCGCGCGAACCTTGCAGAAGCCCGAGGCTGGCGGAAACCCGCCGCCCGGAACCTACCAAAACCCGGCGAAGCCGGGCGGAACCCGGCGGAACTTGGCGGAACCTGGCGAAAACCTGGCGGAAACCTGGCGGAACCCGGCGGAAAAAAAGTAAGTTAAAGGGGGGGGTGGTTGGGAGTATAACTTTTGGCATGTCTTATACTCCCAACCACCCCCCCCTTCAACTTACTGTTTTTCCGCCAGGTTTCCGCCAGGTTTCCGCCGGGTTCCGCCGGGTTCCGCCGGGTTCCGCCGGGTTCCGCCGGGTTCCGCCGGGTTTTGCCGGGTTCCGCCGGGTTCCGCTGGATTCCGCCGCTCCGCTGGGTTCTGCTAGGTTCCGCTGGGTTCCAGGCTTTCGCCACGTCAGTTCCGCCGGCTTGTGCCGGGTTCTGCCGTTTCCGCCAACAAGGTTCCTGCTACCGACTCCCCCTTCAATTCATTGCTAGGATTGCCAGGCGTCTGTCAAGGTTGCAGCAATCAAAGAAGCGTTTTTTGCAAGTGCCCGGACATTGTCCAAGTCGGCTTATGGAAAAATCACCAATAAGATGGCTTTCCTGGTGGAGTAGCAGATCTTGTTTGCTGTGACCCCATGAAGAGGGGCATGCAATATTGATAATATTGATTTTCGATTTTCATTGTTCAGCTTTTCCACATTGAAACGTGCCAACATGTACCAAATTTCATTGACTTTTGCGTTGAACACATTTGCCATTGAAAATGATCGTAAATTTGGCTTGGCCAGAGCTAGTTCGCGCGCTTTGCCGGGCCTCTTGCCGGCACATTTGCCCCTAATTTTGTTTGTCCATCAATGGTTCGGATGGTCTGCCATACGACTTGCCGGCACAAATGCCGTGGCTTTTCGTTCCCACAGAGTTAACCACAGGTTCTGCCGCTAAGTTTGCCGGCCACAAAACCAAAGAAATCGGGTTTCTTGAGTTGCGCCAGCCCTTCTGCCGGTGGTTTCACCGTCCTTTTAGCCACAGTTTTGGGTCAGTTTGGCCCAAAAAGTAATGATGAGTGTTTATACTACCTCGCTACTTTCAAATTATAACCCACTATAACCACGTTCGAACCCATCTGGGTGCAGCCCATTTAGAGCCATTTAAGAAGGAAAATGCATGGGAAAACCCATGGGATTCTGGGGGTCTCCATCCGTCGAACGTGTCGGAAGGCCTGTGCGCCCGAATCGATCCACTTGACTCTCCGGCGTCCGATCCATTTGGGCCGCCATGACCATGGCACCCAGGAGAACCTGAAGGGAAGGAAAGACCAACGCTTGGCTTTGGGAACCAGAGTTGTTAAGTAGAAAATACATATACATGCGTATAATATATTAACATATATATATATATATATTATTACTATATATTATATTCTAATATATTCCATTATATACTATTACATTATATGTAATATATTATATATTATAAATTATAAATTAAATATTAAATATTTAATATTTTATATCAAATGTTCTATATTATATATTATATATTATATATTAAATATTTTATATTTCAAATTATATATGATGTATTATAAATAATATATTATATTATATTAAATTATATTTTATTATATCAAATTAATATATATATAATATAATATAATATGATATAATATAATATAATATAATGTAGTATAATAAAATATAATATAATATAATATAGTATAGTACAATAAAATAAAATAAAATATAATATAGTATAATAATTTAATATAATATAATATAATATAGTAAAATATATAATAATATAATTTAATATAATATAACCTAATATAATATAATACAAAATAATATAATATAATATATAATATATATATAAAAAAAATATATTATACTATATTACGTTATATTATTTTTTATTCTAGTATATTATTTTCATATGTTGTATTATATTATCATACATTTCATTAAATATATAATATATTAAATTATATTAGCATATATTATATTATATCATATTATATCATATTATATTATATTATATTATATTATATTATATATATATGTTTATTTACATGTACAATAAAAATACATGTATGTGTATATTTATATGTGGACAAATATCATACATACATATATATCTATCTCTCTCTCTTATACACATACACATATGTATATACCTGCAATATTCAAAAGGCAAACTTTGCAAGTTTTTGCCAAACTGCAAACATATTTGACGATTTGCAGAAAAATTGACGATTCAGGCAAAAATTCCCGATTGGGCCCTTCTCCCTAAATCGCGTCAAGAAATGCAATCTATCGATGTGCCTTGGAAAAAATCAGCGAACCGCGGACGAATGCCAGCGCATTGAAGTAGGATCGTACAAACCCCATTGCAAATACATGTTTCTCATTTGGTCTCTCTTTGGCTAGCGGCCAAATATTTGTTTGTCTTTTCACATGCAAGGTGACTGAATAGACAAGCATCATGTGTGCTTCTGTTGTCATTTGAGGCTTGCAAAAAACACTGTCAAACCAGGAAAGAATGCTTAAAATCATGGACGGTAAAATAATGTCGTTTGGACCCAAAAAAATTGCCGGTCGGAGCCCAATACTCCCCGTTTCGTTTTCAAAACCGTTGGTTTCACTCACTATGTTAGGATTTGCACGAAACAGACGAAACATTGTGTTTTTTTCGGGTAAACGAAGGTTCCGTTGCGGAGAAAAGTTGGCTCGCTTGCGCGACGGTTTCGGGTCGCCGCTTTGCCGTCGATTCCTGCTGGTGACTTTTTCTTCTTTGTTGACGCTGTATTGTGTTTTGCACGTCGGTCCGTGCAGATCGCAGTGGAATGGCTGCGTTAAGGTCTCTCGAAAGGTTCTGGTTCTTGAGTAATGTGTTGCGATTGTAAGTCAGTTCTGGCAGATCGCATTGGAACTGCTACATCGAGGGTGCCATTTGAATCTTTGCCGTCGATTCCTGTTCGATTTGCGGGCGCAGTGTAACTGAGGGTCCCAGGTGACTTTTCTTTTTCTTTGTTGATGCTCTGCTTTCCTGCTTTGCAACCTAGTGTCCGCAGATCGCAGTGGAATGGATGTGTTAAGGTTCCTCGCTGCTTCAGCTGCGTGCGCGATATACTAGTGTTTTTTCCAGCTGGATGTCGTAAATCGTAAAGTAGTGGCTACATGAAAGTTGCGAATGGTGCTTTGGCAGCATATTTTTTCTTCACACTTTGGCGCTGATGATTTTGCTGTCCGCTTTGGCGTCGAGATGCGGTTTTGGAGCTGCAATTTGTGTAGCTGTTGTGCATAATTCTGTTGCGTCTTGCAACCGAGTGTCTTCAGATCGCAGGGGAATGGATGTGCTAAGGTTCCTCTCTGCTGCGGCTGCGTGCGTAATATGCCAGTGTCTTTTGTAGCTGGAAGGCGTATAAAGCGTATTGTAGTGGCTGCATAAAGGTTGCGAATGGTGCTTTGGCAGCAGATTCTTCTTCACTTTGGCGCTGATGATTTTGCTTTGAAATTTCTTTTAGAAAGTGCTTCAAAATCGTCGTTTTTCCGCTTTGGCGTCGAGGTGGAAAAGCTGTCTTTGTGTGAAAGTTTCTCTGTGTAAAACCTTGCTTTGTGTAAAGTTTGCTCTGTGTAACAGTTTCTCTGTGTAAGAGCTTCTGTGTGTAATTTTTTTTTGTGTAAAAGCTGGCTCTGTGTGAAAGATTTCGTTGTGTAGCAGATTCTCCGTGTAAAAGTTTTTCTGTGTACAAACTTTTCTGCGTCTGTGTAACTGTAAAAGCTCCTTTGTGTAAAAGTTTCTCTGTGTAAAAGGTTATGTGTGTAAAAGTTTCTCCATGCAAAAGCTTCTGTGTGTAAAAGTTTGCTCTGTGTCAAAGTTTCTGTGTAAAAGCTGCTCTGCGTAAAAGTTTCTGTGTAAAACCTTGCTCTGTCTAAAGCTTTCTCTGTGTAAAAGTTCCTCTGTGTAAAGCTTTCTCTGCGTAACAGATTCTCTATGCAAAACAGATTCTCTCTGTACAAGTTCCTCTGTGTCAAAGTTTGCTTTGTGTAAAAGCTTCTCTGCGTAAAAGTTTGGTTTGCGACACTTCAACCGGGCTGAGAAAAAATTGGACGAGTGGAACAGAGGTGAGATGAGGCAAGGCGAGCTGAGAAGAGTTGAGAAGAGGGAAGAGAGATGAAAAGAGAGTTGAGGAGAGTCAGGAAGAGGTGCAGAGAGTTGAGAAGAGCTGACAAGAAGTGAGAAGTCGTGAAAAGAGTTGAGAAGGTGTGAGGTTTCGCTGCCTCTCCTATAGGCAAACCTTGTTTTTGGATCCTATAGTGTAACAGTCCTTAACCCTGGAAACTTCCGCCACCCGCCTCGCATGGGCTCTACTTGTATGCGTATATAATCATCTATCATCATCAATCTATGTAATCATTCTATAGCTATCTCGCATACAAATGTATATACATATATGCATATTTATATTTTCCTGATATTTCGTGAATGTACTTTGTGTTCAACAGACATCTTACTGTACAGTATGCTGTGTCAACTCATTGGCAGCTGATTATTCATGTTTCCAGGTGCTGGCTGAATCTGCTATAGCTGCTATAGATTGCTAGTGGAAAATTCGGGATTTGTGCGAGTAAAAGTTAATGAGGTTTTACTGTTCACATGAAACTTGCAGATTCCAGACAAACTCATTGCATCAATCATATATACAGAATATGTGTATACTGTATATATATATATGATACTGAATGATTGTGAAAGTGAATAAATAATCTAGAAGATAAAATACAAAATGCCAGTAGTGCCGCACAAGGCGGTGGCGGAAGTTTCAAAAATGGGAAACCTACAGGAGAGGTTGGTTGTCGTGAGTCACGGATGGCAGAGCGAATCCACTGATGGACCAACAGGTGGTTGGAGTTGTGTTTGTTGGAGTGGTTGCAATGGTTGCAGTGGTCACCTTACCACAACTGCTGGATGTAGTGTGGTGTAGTGCAGTTGCAGTTGTAGTTGCAGTTGTAGTTGTAGTTGTAGTGTAGTGTAGCGGAGCTGTAGTTGTAATGTAGTGTAATTACTGTAGCTGCAAGCGCAGTTGCAGTTGTAGTTGTGGTGTGGTGTGGTGTAATTAGTGGAGTGTAGTGCAGTGTAATGTCGTATAGTGTTGTGTAGTGTAGTGTGGTATAGTGTAGTGTAGTCTAGTGTAAGGTAGTGTAAATGTAGTTGTAATGTAGTGCAGTGTAATTAGTGTAGTGTAGTGTAGTTGTAATTGCAGTTGTAGTTGTGGTAGTAGTTGATGTTGCAGTTGTTAGTGTAATTGGTGTAGTGTAGTGTAGTGTAGTGTAGTGTAGTGTAGTGTAGTGTAGTGTAGTGTAGTGTAGTGTAGTGTAGTGTAGTGTAGTGTAGTGTAGTGTAATTAGATGTAATTAGTGTAGTGTAGTGTAAAAAGTGTAGTGTAATAAGTGTAGTGTAATAAGTGTAGTGTAATAAGTGTAGTGTAATGTAGCGTAGTATATTTGTATCTGTAGTTGTAGCAGTAGTGTAGTGTAGCGTACTGGTAGTTGTAATTGTCTATCTACCTATCTGTCTATCTATCTAGTTATCTATCTATCTATCTGTTTGTCTGACTGTCTGCCTGTCTGCCTGTCTGTCTGTCTGTCTAACTGCCTAACCGTAAGCTTGTAAACGCAGCAATTCTGCGAGACTTCCTCAATTTTTGAACTTGCCAACATCCAAAACGAAGCAATTCTGCGAGACTTCCTCAATTTTTGGACTTGACAACATCAAAAATGAAGCAATTCTGCGAGACGTCCTCATTTTTCAAAGTTGACAACATCACACACGAAGCACTTCTGCGAGACTTCTTCAATTTTTCAAATTGACAACATCAAAAGCGAAACAATTCTGCGAGACTTCGTTCAAAAATGGAAAGTTGAGCGCAGAGCTGACGACCTCGTACCAATGCGTTTTGCGTTTTTTCCACTCCACCTGTCTAAAGTACTGTGCCTGCCACGAAAAAGTGATGCCAGGTCAGATGAAGTGCTGTGCCTGTCACGCAAAATCATCTTCCCAAAACTGAAGATCTGATGCTCCAAAATGCAACCCCTCTCAGGAAATCAGCGCCCGGACCTCCTAACATCATGTCTCTTGCACTGCGCCTGCCACGGAAAATGCATCTTTGCAGATCCTCTTCAAATGTCCCACGTCTGCCATCGTTTTTGAAACCTGCTACAAAACCCTCACGTTCTGCACACTTTTGACAAGGTGCACAATCCAGCGCGCCCGCCGCGCGAAACGACATCTGAACGTCCAAAAGTGCGCCGAACCCGTCAGTTTTTTACACCTTTGACTTCGACATGTGCTTCGCGCCACAACAGCGTGCACTTTTTCGACATCACAACTTCCAAGTGTCCGAACATGGTATGTTATGTATATTTTGACTTGGACATGTGCTTTGCGCCACAACGGCGTGCACTTTTTCATCTGTCAGCTGGCCAGCTGGCTCCGCACCCGACGCTTTAGCGAGCCTACTTTTCGATCCTCCGGTTCCACAAATCATTTGGAAAACACCGTTTCACGACCTTCCTACCTTTTCGCGCACCTGGATCTTCTTTCTTCTGAAACTTTCTCTTTTTTGATCGTCTTTCTTCTTCTCTTCTCTTCTCTTCTCTGATTCTTCCCATCTCTGCTTTTCATCTGTTCATATTGTCGGAAGTTTGACTTTGAAACTTCCTTCGATAAAATTTGTCATGTGTATATATATATATATGCACTGTATATAATATCATGCAATAACGTCTTGAAATCCATGTGTACAATGCGGCATTGTGGCTAAACAAATGTCTTGTTGCTCAATCTCTCATGGCTGAAAGAACTGACCAGATTGATGCGAATTTGTCTATCCGATGGAGGTTGGCTTTTGAAGCGCAAAAGGAACTCAGTATGAAGAGGATTGAAAGGTACTTCTATGTACATGCACCTGTAGAATGAGGCAGTGAAATGCAACAGCTACTTGCACGACTAGTCCCGTCAGCCTTGTTCTTCTGGCCCGTTATATATAAACCCATCGCCTTGCCAATTCGAGTTCGATTCAGTTATTTTGGGTACCAGTTTCCATTGGGCAAAGAAGCAAATGACATGATCAAATTCTATGGGCTGGGAGGCATTAATAGTTTTGACCTTTGACCCATACTTATCCTCAGTTCAATCTTTGCCGCACGGAACATCCGCTCCACCCCTGCCCTGCCTGGCACTCCTCGGCACTACATTCCCCACATGCCTTGATCACAATCTCCTCACCTTGGATCTTTCTGATTCTGAACATGGAGCATCCCTACGAATGGTTTTTGATGTGTGTCCATTCCAAAAGCGAGTTGGCGGATTGTTTCAAAAAAGCAACTCGGGAGGCTTTAATTGGAGGGGTCCTGCAATTAAATGGGGGTAATCACCCCCAAATCATCCATTTAAATACGATTGTCCATTATATAAAAACCATCCATTTTGGGGCACCCTCATTTGTGGAAACTCCCAATGGACAATAATTCATCCCTCAAAAGAGGAAGGTCCATGGGTATCCATTGCAGTCAGGGCACGTGGCGTGCCGTTGGGTGTCCCCATCACCTCCACCCAATGCAACGGATGCAAGCTGCAGCCTCGCGCAGGCACGCCACGGGTCAAAAGCATGTGGTACAAGGTACCCAAAAAAAAGCGTTTTTGTTTTTGGTTGTCTATTTTCTCCTGCTTTGCGAAAAGGAAAAACATCACGGCTGAACTGCGCAGGAACTTCCAACTAATCAACTAGTTATCAAAAAAAGAACAAAAACAGAAAGGAAACGCCGCACATCGACGCCCACAATGTCAAAAACAACCGCCAAACTGTAGTGAAGACACATCCAAGCAACTGGCAAACAGCGGTTTTCCTATCGAGCTGCATGCATTCAAAAAACCGAGAGCGTTGCTTACTGCAATTTGGAGGGCGGCATGTTTTGCATATTCAATGTTGCAGGGCTTAATGAATCCATGCTATTCCGATTTCGTTCGATCCTGCCAATTTCATTTGGGGGCCCAATGGAAAGCCCTTGCTTCTACCAAGAACCTAACTTTATCCATCCTTCTGGAGTACCAAGCCGCTTTCTACTGGGAAGATTTGGTCACGGTAACGGAAGGACAGCTTGAAAGTACATCCAAGTTCTTGGCGTTTACGATCCCACAAGGTGGGTTAACAAAAAGAATCTGTTGGATGCCCAATCCCAAATATATATCCAAGTGGTGCTCCGGGCTATCACTCTGCAACCAGCCATCAGGGACCCAGCAGTTCCGGATGCAACATAATGCAGCTGCCTCCATCAGCCCGACTACAGTGCTGAACAGCTAGAACTGGTAGCTTGTAGGGCTGCGGTTTCAAGCTGGGCTGGGCCGCTTGGCATGACCGCTGCTCTTCCACGGTTCCATCATGACTTTATCCACTGCAACCTCGTCAGCGCCTCTCCTTGCTAGTTCTGCCATCAATCCTTCGGTTGCACAGCATGCGGTACCTATGCGTATGGCGTACGGCATTCTGTCTTGAGGATCTTGTTTTGGAATAATTGTTGGTTTTTCCGTTGTGAAAATGTCCTGCCAAGAATTACCATATCATCTTGAGGTAAACAACCCAAAGATGAACAGAATAGCTCTGTTGGGACGTTCAATCCACTTCATTTTTTGCCGCCATCAACTTGCCGTCAACCCATCCTTATTTTGGGGCACAGCGGAATAAGCCCTCACTTCATTCAGTCCAACCTGCATGCGACCTGTGAGTTGAACTACGCTACCGTGGCCACCAGCACAACTGAACATATATACGTGTATATATTATATTTACGATATTATAATCCCTACCCATGAAGCTAGGAGGTTGAAAATGTGGCTTACAGAAGCTGCATCATATTGGTATTTAGACCATAGACCTGAGATAAGCTGGGCCCATCCTTCTACAGGACATCATTCGACCACGGGTGTCCACTGGCAAGACACTGATAGTATGCCATGCTCAGTTTTCCTGGCTACACCCATATTGTTGGATATGCGTTGGATATATGTTGCTTGAATCTGAAATTCAAATCAAATTCAAGAGAAATGTGTTCTCGGTACGTCCAACAATGACCCTTTCATATACAGTGACATCCACGGATTCGTCGTCTCCTACAGTAGCGGCCACGCAGGCCACCTACACCGGGAATGGGGGTCCACTGCATTTTGGCAACTTAATGATATGTCTAACATAATTGGCTAAACTCTCGACATTGGTTCCCAGCCGATATACTCAAGATTCTTCACCTCGATTGATGTTTCGATCTGCAGACGTCATTGTGATGATTTTTGGCTCAAAAACAGTTCGACCCACTTTTTTGTCGGTTCCAAGTTGGGTTTGGAGATTTTGGAGGGGAGTCCCATCTTCAGAAGGACATGGTTCCTTGGTTGGAATCGATTCCCTTCACGGTCCAGTTGAGACACATCCTGAGTATTGCTCTAAAATATTGGATACAGGACTGCGATACCCAGGAAAGGGGGTCCTGTATTGATATGAAATATTGCTCTAAAATATTGACCATCATTGCTATAAAACCATGGTCAAATCAAGGTCTTTTGGGTTTCTCCTGTTCGATACCTGAGGTTTGATGCAATCCCACCGTGCATCCCACCGTGTCAATTGGGATGCATCCCCAAAGCTGAGCCCAGCTATGGTTTTTGCATCGCTGGACCACCAGAAATATGTATAATTCTCAGAGATGAAAATATACACCTATGAAATACACCATCTAGCTTACCTATATGTCATAGTTCCATATAGTTCCTATGTACCCTCTGGTAAATTAACATAGACCCTGGCAGTCATCGGGGTTGGAAGACTAGTTTCCATTAAAAATTGGCTATTTTCAGGGTCCAACTGTTTATTTACCAGAGGGTAAATTTTCCCAATCATGATTCATAAACCAACCAACTTACCTATCTCTTACCTATCTCTCGCCTGGCGTGCCCAGAAGCTGGCCAAAGATGAGTTGCTTTCCTGGGTCGGGGAGAGATCTATGAGGCTGCGCCAAAGTCGATGATTTAGGCTCTACATGATATGTTACAGCGGGATCATTATTATCATTGTTCTGGTTATTATGGTTATCATATGTTATCATTGTGATTATTGTTTTTTCCAGCGTTCTCATGATGGTTGTTCTTGCTATCTTTATTCTTCGTTTGAACTCAAAATGATGTTGGAAGAGTTGTTGCAGGCAAGAATCCCCAGATGCTGGGTATGTTTTTAATAATGCCGGCACACGGCATGTCCCAACCATGATGAAACAAATAGTGTGTTGAATCATATATAGATTTGTACATATATTACTATACACACATAAATGTGTTATGCATGTATGCATGTATATTTATATGCATGTATGCATGTATACTTATATGCATGTATATGCGCATATGTATATATATATATACATACATATGTTTACAAGTGAACAGGTGCGATGTGTTTGGACAAAGACGTCCGGGTGAGATGAGGCATGTGCCTCATAAAAGACGACCGTGCATAGGTATATAATGGTATATATATGTATATATGCATTATATTTATTTTGAAAAAAAAAAACGAACGTACATATTGGTTGTTTGGGATCTTCTCAAGATATATCTAATATACTGTAAAATATAGAAAGGCCCAATGGGCGCTGCTATACCACGAGATGTAATAAGTCAAAACTGCAATTAAGAATCCAGGTGATTATGTTTGGCAACAGTTTGAACGTTTGATTTATTTATCTGCTTCTGGTTCTTTGTCAAAGCTACACTGTACTGTGGCATTCACCGCTCTCAAGATTTTAAGATCAAAGCCCCAGGGCCAGTCCTAGGCTCTGCCGATCCTATTCCTATCTATTCCTGGTGCCCAGTGAAATCTGCCGTTGAAATCTGTCATGAGGGGACCAGCGTGACACAAAGTGTGCACACTTCACAAACCTGATACCTCTTCGAATGATTGGTGGATAGAATATGTTTATCTTCATGGTATGATTCTCACATGTGTCGTCGTCAGCAACCAGCAATTTGGGTTTCAATCTTCGTCGGGAGGATACACAATTATAAACCAAGTGTCGGGGTGCTTTGTGATAGTTATCCCATAATTATCCATGATAGCCCCCCACTGTTGTAATATTTCGGGCAAACACCTCGATTTGCCCGCGCTTGTCGGCGGCCATCTTCGTATGTGCCGAAAACGTGGTAAAAATTGGAGTTTTTTGCATCATGGCTAACTTCATGTTGTATATCGGCACGCACAGCTTAGGGACCTGTGCGAGTCTCTTACACACCATCATCATCATCATCATCATCATCATCATCATCATCAAACCCTTATTGAAGATCTTCAATGAATGTAGAAGTTTAACGGGGGTGGTAGAATTAAGCCCTTATTGAAGATCTTCAATGAATGTAGAAGTTTAACGGGGGTGGTAGAATTAAGCCCTTATTGAAGATCTTCAATGAATGTAGAAGTTTAACGGGGGTGGGAGAATTAAACCCTTATTGAAAATATTCATTGAATGTAGAAGTTTAACGGGGGTGGGAGAAGTAAACCCAGATCTTCATTGAATGTAGAAGTTCAACCGGGGTGGGAGAATTAAACCCTTATTGAAGATCTTCAATGAATGTAGAAGTTTAATGGGGGTGGGAGAATTAAACCCTTATTGAAGATCTTCATTGAATGTAGAAGTTCAACGGCGGTGGGAGAATTAAACCCTTATTGAAGATCTTCAATGAATGAAAAACTTCCACGGGGGTGGAAGATTTAAACCGTTATTGAAGATCTTCAATGAATGTAAAGTTGGACGGGGGTGGGAAATTCATATTCCCTAAATACCCCTGTTGATCTTCCCAATTGAATGTAAAGTGTGACGTTTGTTATCCCCAAGTGTGCAGCATGAAATGGGTGTGGGCGAATCGGGGTGTTTGCGCGTAATATTTATATCATTATATCCCCATAGATATCCCCATTGATATCCCAGTATGGAACCCATGGATCCATCCTGCTCCTCCAAGGATCCATCCAGTTCCTTCACAGGGCCTGGGCACCGGCGCACCACATCTGGGGGGCCAAACACGGATCTGCATCTGCTGGTGAATCGTGTTCCCTGTGATAATATGTTAAAATATACTCAATTACAATTTTGTAGATTTTCCGACACGCATGACACAGCCATGTTTAGATCTAGTTGGGAGATGTTCGGAAAAATGGAAACAATAACAACTTAAGCTCGTTCAAAAACCCTGCAAAAAACGACTTATGCATGTGGTTTTCCGTGCGAAAGTTATGTCTAGGCTGTTGTGATTTTTTAGCACTGCTGAAGGGATTGGTTGTACAGTCGTGCAGTCGTGCAGTATTAACCAATCCTCTGACAGATTCCAGTCCCAATAACATCAATAACCCTGTGTGGATTGGACTTTTGTATTGCAGAACTCCAGTCCGAACCAATTGCACATGCCTAGGGATTCCCAATCCTAGAGTCCTAGCTGGTTTGTGGCTGTGGCGATGATTCGATCCTACTCCACCACGACCTCTCTAGGAGCCCCACCTAGGGTGATTTGGAAACGCGGATCGTAGAAGCTGGCACTGCCAAATGGCATCGTCAGCAAACCAGCCTGGAGAGCCGTGGAGTCGTGGATCATCCAGGAGCTGAAAAAATGGAGATTGGCGACCGGGAACCTTAGAATAAGCCTAGAATCATCATGAATAACCTATGTCAAAAGGATGAAAAAAGGCAAAATCTTAGGAAGATATGAAAGAAAACTCCGTGTCTTTCCAAAAATAACTTTACAGACTAGCAAAGCACGTTTGACCCGGCAACGGACAGTCCAAATCAATGGTGCCTTGGATCCATACGGTAGACTTTGGTCGTCAAGATGAGCCGTTTTCATCGCAACCCTCCCCATGTTCTTGGTGAAATTGTGACCCAAACCCCTGAAGAACACGTTTAAAGATACAGTAACATTTTTGGGTGGGTCAGCCACAAGAAAGAATAAACAACAACCAGAAGATCGAAAAGGTGATACTTTAAACTCCTGCAAAAGACAAACAACATATAGAGACCCCAGCAAAAGCCTCAGGCCTCAGTTTGGTGGGTTTCTGACTGAACCCAAGGCTGCCTTGGCATGCTTCAAGTCGCAACTACTTTCCACTCCGTCGAACGGAAGGCTTGCCTTGGGAGGCGGAAACTTCTGCGGTCCTCAAAGATTTTGACCCCATATCATCCCATATCCATACATAAAATTGGATCAGTTCGCCATGGGAAAATGCTACCAAAGAACTCATTTCTAATCATATCTAATCATATCTAATCATATCTAATCCCTTCCCCTTACTATTGAACAATTACACACCTAGAAACCTGGTTTGGTGTTGGATTCCCACGGCCGCAGCCCAAGCACGTCGATGTCTCCAGCCGTCAAATATCGACCGGCATACACCACGTCCACAGCGGTCTCGGCATAGCTCACGGTCTTGGAATCCTAGGTGCAGCGTGCACTGAACCCCCTTTCAAATCCACTGGTTCGTAATTGTGCCTGTTGAAATGGACAAGGGTGGCCTCTCCCCCATGCAAGGAGAGATGGTCCCATAGTACTGTAAAGGAAAAGTTCAAAAGGGTGAGGCAAGACAAGGTCCGTAGTGTCAATGTATGTATAGTAGCATATGTATATATGTATATAATATCATGGATACATTGTGTGTATGTAGATATGTATACATGTATATATATGTGTATAATCATATATATATATAATAGGATTGGAATCGTAGTGATATACTCCCAACACTATGGTTGCCCACAGCACCCTTAGTGAATTGTTGCTTTGTATGCAGATTTTGCTAGGCTAGGTTGTTTATGCTTTGGGTATCCCCAATTGACTGTTCATTGTTTGATTGTTTGTTGACTTGTTGCTCTATCTTCAGTTATCCAATCTTGCTTTGTCAATTCATAGCTGAATTTCTTGCATGGATTTTGATGGTTGAATCCCCATGTTTTTTTGGCTCAATCCCCACCAGTTTCAGGCTTCAACCCAGCAGTTTCAGAGGTTTTTTTCATGTTTTTTCCTTCTTCTATGATTCATTGGATTGGTTTAAAGGGAAAATCTACAGGAAACCATGGTTTTTACCATCAAATATAGGGCTTTCCTGTAAATTTTCCCATCATCCAATTCTATGAATGATGCTTCAATCCACCCTTTTTGATGGTTCCCATTGTTTCACCGTTTCACCTGGACATCCGGCCCCAGCTCGAGGTACTGCGCGGTGCCCCAAACACAGCTGTCGGAAGCTCTCGGAGGCCTTGGGCGCCAAGTCCTGGAGCCGTCTCTCGGAAGGGTCTATCAAGCTGAGATATCTATGGTTTATGATATAATATGACATGTGTTTTGTATACATATATATATATAATTATGTAATTACACATAGTTACGAGTTGGTTTATAATATCAATTAACTATAGATATATGTGTTCACCAACTGAGCAAACCCTGGACTGCCCTGGATTTTACAAGTACCCCCATCAAAAATAGCTGGATGTGACTGGATGGATTCATCTAATCAACCAAAAATATAGAGTATAAATTGATTTCTTCATCTCGATATGGTTTTTCCATTGTTTTCCTAGGATGATGATCTGCCAGAGGTACCCATCGCATATCGGGATTCTGGTAGAAATACAACCCTTGGGATAATGCAAAACCATGCAAAACCCATAATATTAGTATATCCAATGATAGTCCAAAAGGGAATTTGCAACCAAGCGTGGGTAGATAACCAATGACTTCGCGTAACTAATAGTATATAAGTAATGATAGACGTTTTGTATTGACCATTTATTCGATTTGCATAAAGGAAATGTTGCAGGACACCATCGGTTTTAACCATATCAACCCTGGTTTACTTTGGCATTCTTTCGCTTCAACCTGTGGGATCAATGTGTCAACACCCTGGGCCCCTCGTGAAGCTTCCCAAAAAGTGGTAAGCTATTGCTAAAGTGGTCCCACTGACCAACAGCCGGTGAAACAAAATCCAGATAAATCCAGGATTGATATTTGCACAGTCAGTGATTTAGCCAAGTTGGAAGTGCCAAATTGGCTAAAATCCATCCTGAAAGAGCTCGAAGTGCAGTCGTCCCCGCGATTTATCAGCCACCTGAATGATCTGGAAATTGGATTGGTGTGTTCTGGGGTCTGTGACCACATCAGCAGGTAGAAATACCACCCGCCCAGAATCAACACTCGCAATAAATATGTATACATATGTTCAATGTTGTTTGGAAGATTTTGGAAGAATCAATGAATTTCATCCATGATTCAATGTAAAACAGATTCCTGGCGGGTTGGAAATGTGCAGCGCTAAACGACCAACACAAAGTGAATCTCCCCACATATTCAAGTCACCATCCAGATGTATATTGATGGTCTGGGTGAGTGGTTTCCCCCAAAATCCAGTGATATATAGTGATATAAGTAGTATAAAGGATTATCACAATCCGGCACGTCCAAAGAACTCAAAACCACCAAACACAACCACCAGAAACCTTGAACAGATGGGGCTCTTCAGCGACAAACATCAGCCAGGCTCTGCTCAAGGAAGCAAAATGACATAAATCACCACAGTGTGCCTACATTACACTCACCCTCAAAAGCCAGAAGCAACCCACTTTCAGTAGCCACTTTCGGGAGGATCCTCCCACTTGGATCCTCCTCTGAGTTTTCATGAGTTTTCCACATTTCTATATCACCTTACCGGAAATTTTGAAATAAATTGTATAGATAGATATAATATTAGCCATATAGCCAAACGCATAGATCTGTTTTTGCAGCTAGCTTTGATGTACCCAGGGCCCTGCCCTGACGCACCTGGATTTCAAGCCACACCACTGGGTTGGGCGCACCCACTCCGCTGGGCGAGCTTGCAGGTGCCTCGGGGGAGTCATGAAGCGGACCATCTATTATTATACACTGTACATATGTGTGCCACCATAGTAATGCAATGTCATGTGATGGCATGGTATGGTATGGTACGCTCTGGTGTGGTATGGTATGGTAAGGTGTGGTATGGTATGCTTTGGTGTGGTATGTGGTATGTTTAGTCTATGAATATGTGATAATATATGTATATCACCCTCATATGAAACATTGACATGGAGAGAGAGAGAGAGAGAGCAATTAGCGAGATTCATGCATTTCAACCAGTGTATCTATGTGTATCTGGGCACCCAGCCGTTTGACCAATCCGCCATTTCCATGATAATCTTTGGGCTCTGTACCGACCATCGTTAATGATCTCTCTCGCTCTCTTTCTCTCCTTCTCCCCTACTCTCACTCTCTCTCTCTCTCTATATCTCTGTCTCTCTTTATTCGTTGTATTGTATCCTTATCCGCTTTATCCATCCCTATCCGATTGCTGGATCCTCCTTGGTTGCAGAAATATAATGCCCTTATGAAGAGGGCGGACGACAACGGGCTGGGATGTTCACTTTATTATCATCCGCAGTTGATGATCTTTTGTACCATAGCCAGATGAATGAACCCTGACCACCAGTTTATTCCTTTTCATCCTGGTTCACAAATGAGAGAACCTCAATGAGATTTCAACCAACTGAAATCAACTCACATGTGTAATCCATGAACAAACATGGCCAGCTGAAGAATCCCCCATTTACTTCGATGATGTTCCCCTTAAAACCTCCACTTAGTGACAGTCTAGGGATTTTCCAGCCGTGTTTTGATGACACCGGACGGTATTATAGTAAAACCTATGCTTGTGACCGTCTGGTTTCATCGGGGCGTGGGAATGGAGACTTCTGCAGATATATCATAAATGACTTTTCCATGAAAAAAATGGAACTTCCCTTTGCCAGTTTCAGTGTTCATACTACCCTCCGGTGTCATCAAACATGGCTATAGGCACTAAATGGGCAAATGGGAAAATCAACTTTGTATGATTGAATGGGGGGTATTCCAGCCAGCCATGTTTGAAATTCGGAGCCCAAAGGTAGTATTCCCATTATTGTTCTTTGATATCAGTTAATATCCTCAATTCTTGATGGTGCGTTGTTTAGAACTTGCAACTTGGGTTTGACTTGATGCTAACCATTCTTCATTGCTAACGCCTCATATTTCAGGCTAGGGTTAATTAACATTGCTATGGAAAATGGCCTATATATGCCTATACCATTTGTCAGTCTGTCCAGCCGTGCGCCCGCGGCGCGTGGGCAACTCCACAATATGCAGAAAGAACCAAAAATAAAGCCTATTGTGAAACACGGGGGGCCTAGAAAAACCTGACTGACACCAAAATGCATTTGAGTATTGGCGACCAGTTGGCGCCACCGCTGTTCCCAGTGGATCCCCCACCTGCGGCGGCGGTGGCTTCTCATCGTCGCTGTCGGGCAAGGGCACCCCAACACCGTCGCTGGGACCCGCCTTGCCGCGGTTTTGAAGTTGGGATCTGTGCATGAATCCCACCTTTACTGAGGATTTAAGAAGATTAAGGAAGATTATGTAGTTGGGAGTCAATATGTTGTAACAGGAAAATCGTAGTACAAGCAGCAACCATAGGGATATTTGATGATTTAATGGGGAGCTCATGAGATTTAATTGGTATTCATGGGGATCTAATGGGGATTTCCCAATTAAGTGGTTAAAGACCCTCACAGCGGCATGGCTCAACGTTATTTACTCCCTGTTTGAACTTAAAATGACCGCGTTTGACCAAGACCACTAGGACCTGATGTTTGACCAATGCCCATATTGGGGTTGTCCACCCACTGGAGATTTGCAACAAACAAACTAGAATTGATTTGACAAACGAATAATGCGCATGTATGCTCATAATGGCAACGTGTCCGAAAATTGGGATATCGAAATACATTGATAAAGAAACGGGTACAAAGCAAAGATATGATATGGGTGTGTCCATATTTGGAGGGGATACCCAATAAAATTGCCACTTTGATGGGCAAAATCATCAGTAAAACCATTGGATTTGGGGGTACCCAGTTTTCGGGCAAAGCCAGACAAGTGACGAGAGTTCACCTGTGACAAACTGCGCATTTCTTTTCAGAAAATCGAAAAAATATATATAGACAATCCTCAGAAAATACGTTGCAAGATTGCCATTGACCCAATAAACACAAGGATGTGTTATCATTGTATATTATATATATTATGTATGTATGTCACTGGCTAAATCTGCGATAGATTTGACAGCAAATCCATGGTTTACTATCCCAATAGTCATGGTTCCTGTATGTTCCTTTGTTTTTCCTTTATTAACCCCTGCTGGAATGGATAAATCTGGGCCTAGAGAGGGTACTTGGATGATCTTGGATGTATATACTTGGATAAATCCCATTGTGAGGCGGCGCTTCGAAGGATCACCCCAAGTCATCCTAGTCCGGGGTCTGTGTTCCCCCCAATAAAATGTCAGTCGCATATCTGCAGGGTACTATCCCGATGGCCAGTTCGAACCCCCGAACCCTTGCTTGATGGAATCCAAATTTTGCTGCTTAGTATACCGTTTAGAAACTTAAATCACTTCTTTTACCGGCAGTGCATCCACGTTCGATTCTGTTTGGTTAAACACAATGTTATGCCATGTGTTATCCCCCCGGTAATTGAGCTGCTTAAAAAACACACGCATTTTTACTTCTCAAAACTCCCTTCTTGCTGGGGTTTGTTGGTCAAAACATGTTACGAGTAAAAGTTAAACCCCAAAATGTGCCTTTTCAAGCAGTTCAACATACGTCAACATAGTTCAACCCCCAATTTGGCTGCAAGAAAACACTCCCATCCTCCGCCCAAAAAAAACCGGAGCTTCGCACTTCGCCATGGCACGTCCTCTTCCTCCTCTTCCCGCCAGTGCCGAGATTTCTTGGCTGTGGAGGAGGCCAAGGTATTCACCCGGCGCTTCATGGCGAAATCACGGCGAGGCGTGAGAAGCTTTTGAAAGTTTGTTTTGTGATGTGAAGTGATGTGAAAAAGTGAGGTTTTGGTTGGGTGTTTGGGTGATGTGAAAAATCATGAGCGAACCTTGGGTGAAATGAAGGAAATTGCTTCCAAGGTTTGGGTGCTTCTCTATGTTTTATTTGGGTGTTTTGATGGAGGCTTGAGATTTCTGACTGAACCCTGGTATTGGTTGGTGGCGAAACATGGCACCAAACAAAAGAAAAATTCCATGAGGATCATCTTAAGCCGTATGTAGGGATATCAATTGAAGGAGGGCCTGGTATCTGGTGAAGAATGTGTTCCCCCATATGGTTGATGTCTAGGGTGGTTCTTTTGTGCTCAGCTTGATTCAATTGATGGACTTACGCTCGCTCCTGAAGTGCAGTTCATCAATTGCGCATGTTTATTTGTATAAGCGAAATCTCCATTCTCACGAGCAAATTTGTGAGATTATTCCTAAAGTTGCTTTGGGCTTCAAGCATCTCATGTTCTTTGTGCTTGAGCATGTAGCGCATGTACGCCTGTACGCGTTGGCAACAAACAGTCCTCATGGGGCAGTCCCGAATTACCTTAACAAAGCTGAGAATACGGAAAATTCAGAAAAGAAATGAACCGCAATATATTAGAGTTTGTCTCAGAATGGGGAGATGGGCCGCTGGTTTGTGGCAAATAGTGGCAATATTTTTCTGGGGAAAGACGATAATCTATAAGATTGTGCGGACCCTACAGTATCCTTGGACATGACAAAACTATATAATTATCAATGAACCAGCTCGATCCCAAGAATCATCTGTCCGGAAAAGCGTCAGTCCTTTAATTCCGGGAATTGCCTGGATATCATGCGATCCATGCAAAAAACATGTGGGCCATCTTCAATGCGGCGAAGAAGAATAAGTTCATCTTTCACTAGGATTTGCCTCGTTTTTCAAGGGGGTTCACTGAATGGTTAAGAGGGTTACCAGTTACCAGCATAACTTGGGATCCATCACTTGAGATCCCATGGATTTGATCGTCATTTCCGTGAGGATATCCCATGATATCCCCATATGAGTACCATCCACCAGCGTGTCATAACCATGGATACCAACCTGGATTTCTATTTACATAGATCATACCCCACAATACCTTACTTTTTTTGTTGCTTGATGATTTCAATCCCAATGATCAACAGCCAGAGGGCTACAGGGTTGCCTTCTGGTAACAAACATGGGACAGTAGCCGAAGAATCCCCCATTTAGTTCGATGATTTTGCGGGGATCCCCGCACAGTAGCCGTAGAATACCCATTTTGTGCATTTTTGTGCGGGGACTTTCCAGGCAGCCATGTTTGATGGCACCGGAGGATGATTGATCCACGGTGGCCATTACCCACAATCCTAGTTTATACCCGCAAATGGATGTCTACATATATAATACATGTTCTACACAACCTACACATATATATATATATATGTATGATAAAAACTTAAACCCACAATAGATATGTGATTTCACATTATATATATTTTAGATTCAGTAGGAATCTATCTCCACCACTTTGGCCACCCTCAGCGCAGCGCATCTTTAGGGCTCCTCCGGCACACCCGGACGCGCCAGGCTCACTTCGAAGGGCTCGCAGCCTTGGAATCCCCTGGGGTCCCCTGGCCCCTCCGATATACTGAAAGGGATATTACCCTCTGGTAAACGTTTACATAACTATGGAAAATCACCATTTTTAATGGGAAAATCCACTATAAATGGCCATTTTCAATAGCTATGTTAAATTACCAGAGGGTAACCAAAAAGGGATTCCAATATATCCAATATGTTGGAATATATCATATAATATCATATAATATATCCAATATGTTTCATCCATTTTCATCCAACATATGTTCAAAAGGGATCAAATCCGCCACCCCCTCTGTTTGCCCTCGATTGGACATACACATACGAGCTTACCTACATAGATATGGAAATACACAACTCTTCCGAAGGGTTGCATTGAACATTTTTCAAGCAATCGATGAAATTGTTGTTTCATGCAGGCACAGCCCCCCATATGACAACAATGCAAAATGATGAAATTGTATGAAATTGTTGGTAAAGTGGAAAACCAACTGTCATGAACTGTCTGAATCCTGGTGACCTGGTGGTAGTAACTATAGATACATTCACACACATAAATACATTTTAATCATTTGAAATCATTCAGAATCAAAAAAAACTAGTATCGGGTATAATCATCCTAAATAGATCCAAATAGTAGTGACCAAACAAAGAAATGTTTGAAACCACGGACCAGTCACGACCTTCCAGTGCTTTTTGGGTTGGTCCAGGGGTCATTTCCTCACCTGCGTGGTGGGGCTCAACCACCCCGTGAAGAAGATGAGTCGAGTGGGATTCTATTGTCACAGAGGTACAGCACGGAAAACAACAAACATCTGAAACCACCAACCAAAACAGTATCTATTTCATGTACCCCTATGAAATGGTGGCGACATAATCAGTGAAATCCCCCATGTTTCCCTGTAAACGAAAGGTGTGTGTTGGGTCAAAATTCCTATATGTTTGACAAAAATATGCTAAGTTCATCTGATTTTTGTTGGTTCAATACCAACATAAAGCAATTCAATTCTAGTCAGTTGAATACATCAAACCAACCAGTTCTGATACTCTAAGGCCCTATGGAACATTGCCCATTTATAGATAATTTGCATGTTGAATTCGTGATTTTCCATAGCAAACTGTTGGTGAAAATTACCAAATGGTAAAATTGCCTCATTGCAATCATTGCATCCCGATCATACCAAACAATATTTTTTCTTGATGAAGGTAAACCGACAATATTTCCAATGTCCACTATATATGTTTTGTTTAAGTGAAATCCCCATAACATGTACACTTTCCACTATTTTGTTTAAGCAAAATCCCAATTCACGTTAGTACAGCATAATACAGCAATAAACCAGACCCGAATGTATAGTACCATAAATGCATTATATCCCATAAACATTCCATATAACCCATGGAATCCTATATCATGTGGCTAAAACAATGCCATAAATCATCTCCGATTATCATCACCGTTTTTCTAGGTGGTATAAACCAGCAATCCATATTTTTGTGGAGTTGACCAATAAATTCAATAAACCACAGAGTTTCATCCCCCTATGACACCCGGTGCCAAGTAACGCTGCAGCGCATCTCCCAAGGCATTCTGCAGATTTCCGGTCGAGCCATCCACTGCCATGATGCGGTCGTGACGCCTGGGAGTTCCTGATTTGGTAAACCATGGTAAACCAGATAAGGTTAATATATATATATATATGGTCACCGACAGAATTATGGAAAAAAATAAAACGTTCAACTTAGACAGGCGGCGCCTGCGTCCGATTTTTCCATAATTGGATTTTTCCCCATAAGGGTTCAAAATATCCCGGAAGTGATCCGAACCTTTTTTTTTTTCCATAATTCTTGGAGGTGGCCATTATTTCCATAATTGATTTTTCCTGTAAAATCAGGGGGCTAGGGCAGATTGACCGGTTTTTCCATAATTATTTTTTTCCATAATTATTATTTTTTCCATAATTAATGTTTGGGGCTCCACCTGTTGGACATGTCATGGATCCACAATTCAAACCCCTTTTTTTGGGGGGTTATGGAAATATGTATGCAAATGCAAGTATGTAGTATCAACCCAATTGGTGGCTTGGCAAAAGGATACATCCCGCATATGTATGTACGTACAACAATGAGTTTTGGTGGTGCAAGTGTATATCAATGGAAGACTTAGGGGCATATACCAGATCTTTAGACACATATTTTCTATAATTCAATATTCCCCCTTAAAATGCATTCAAATTGCGAACATCACACAATATTATGTATATCAATGGAAGACTTAGGGGCATATACCAGATCTTTAAACACATATTTTCTATAATTCAATATTCCCCCTTAAAATGCATTCAAATTGCGAATCGATGGACATACAGTCACCGACAGAATTATGGAAAAAAAAATAATTATGGAAAAAATAATTATGGGAAAAAAAAAAGGTTCGTAACTTTTCTATCATAGACAGGCGGCGCCTGTAAATTGAAACGTTTTTTGTTTTTCCATAATTCTGTCGGTGATTGTATATATACATTAGAGTATAGATATGTATAGATGTAGATGTATTCGATAATATATGCATATATATATATATGTATATGCATTATAGTATAGATGTACTTGATAATATATGATAGTGTGTGATGTTTTCCAATATATTGTTGGTAAACCCAAATCACCATTAGCATCCATTAGTCCATCACAAAATGATTTAGTGTGTGGGTGATAAATTTAAAAATACATATATAATGGGGAAATATAAATCTAACCCATCCTCAAGTGATCATCATTTGTGTGGGTTGCATAAACCATCCCCAAGTGATTTACTGTGGCTTCATAGGGAAAAAATAGAAGGAATTGACCGCAACAAGAAATGAGATGTGACCAACGTGGGGATTTACCCAACAATAGTTTGGACTTAATCAGCAACGATAGGGAGTCAGACAACAGAAAAATACTAGGTAAACGGAAATCATCGGGAACCCTCCATTACACTAACACTGTCCTATGTAAATCCCCATTTTTCATACATTTGTATACATCATCGAACTAACCATCAGACACCGACATCCCTGGGGACTGATAATAACCGATTGAGGTTTTTCTGAAAATGGGTGTTCCCAAAAATTTGCTGGTTAATCACAATAGATTCCCTACTGAAAATTGCAATGATTTTTTTTCAGACACACCCATATCTGGATATTGCTGATTGATTATATACAGGAATATATAAAAATTTCACCATGTAAATTCCACTATATAACTTACATCCCATTAAATCACCATGTTTGTTGATTCACCTATGATTACGTTTTATACTTTGGATTATCTTGGGGGTTCTGTACATCCATAAATCCCAGCGAAATATCGGGGTGAAGAGAAGTTTGACCCAATTCTTGTCACAACCTGTCACAACTATTTGGGATGATCTCAGGCTTCCAATCTGAAAGAAATGATCTGTTTGTAAATACCATGTCTACCATGATATATCCCATGACATCTCCCCATTGTTCACCCGGACTTCGGGCGCTAACAAGCGCCTGATTCCTGGAACTCCGGAGATGCTCTTGGTGGCGTACAAGGACACACTCTGCGGCAAAGAGGTCAGCACCGATCGGAGCTCCTGGGAGAATTGACCCAAAAAATCCGAGATAAACATGGGATATATATGGATATTATATGGATATTATATGGATATTACATGGATATTATATGGATATATATGGATATATATGGACATAACCATCAGAAAATGGGGAATTGAACTTCACCAAGAAACATGCTATGATAACGGTATAACCGTATAATTGGGATACTGATATAATGGTGTATTTTATATGCCCTCTGGTCATCAAACGTGGCTAGCTGAAAACCTCCATTTAACGTTCGATG
The DNA here is from genome assembly GCA_947184155.2 of Cladocopium goreaui. Classification (NCBI taxonomy): domain Eukaryota; class Dinophyceae; order Suessiales; family Symbiodiniaceae; genus Cladocopium; species Cladocopium goreaui. The sequence continues at coordinate 937,040 of CAMXCT020005001.1, read as the reverse complement.
ATTTTCCCAGCCATAAACATCCATTTAACGCGGGATTTCCCAGCTAGCCATGTTTGATTACTGGAGGGTAAAATAAGTGAACAAATCGATGAAAGTGGTGGCATCAGCCAAAATGATGTGGGCATGAGGTTGTTCAGTTGTTCCTCTAAGAAAATATTGCTTAAGAGTTGAGATCTTCCCAAAAAATTACCATGGCAGTTGAAGGTGAACCCCGCGAGTTTACTCAAATCTCCATGTTTCATGGCTAGATGCTGGTCCAATTTTAATTCACAGAACATCACCATTTGTTTGATGGTTGTGTCCACATATAATTCATATAATATATATATATATATATATATATTGTTATTGTTATTGTTGTTATTATTATATTATATTATATATATCCCATGTTTATATAGCTGGTAGGTGGCTATTTTCGCCTTCCAGGCGCTCCTGTTCTTTGCCGAGCCCTGTTAGGGGCACCCGGTGCCAGAGCGGTCGCTGCAGCGTCAGACGGACTTTGGACCTGGAAAATCTCAGCGGGTCACGAGGGACTCCCATCAACCCCAAGTGAACGCTGTTCCAAACAACTGTTGGTTACAGATGTTGGGGTGATTTGAACATAATGTTGCTAATGATGGTCAAAATACTAGTTCTAGTTGCTTAATGATGTTCAAAACCCCGCATATATGGGATTTTACTAAGAGGATTTGGACCGCATCCATGGTCAAATCAGTGGTTCATATGATCCACGCTGTGAAGTGGTGAATGCTGAAATTGTTCGGGCCATGTCAAGCTAAAACATACCATCAACTGCTATACAATGATCGGCATTATCAATTTACAAGAAGCATCCAAACGCGCTCCTTCATGGACATGTCAGCAGTCAGCATTCAGGGCCCCCAAAGAAAATGTGTGGTTGATAGAGCTTTCAAACTCGCTAGTAGCCAGCGCCCTAAATCAGATTGGATATTCATCATGATTACTGATACTGCTCTCTGGTAAAAGCACATAGCGATGGAGAATCCACATTAGTATACTGTTTTTCCTGTTTTGCCCATTTCTACCTGCTGTCGTAAATTTTCCACGGCGATGTTAGTTTATTGCAGGGCATCCCTATTTTAATTGGTTCATACTCCCGCTTTTATGGATGAATATCCTTCGGGTCAAAGCCCACTTTCTGCTTTCTTGCTGAATTTTGATCGTAGAAACATTTGTGGTGCCAAACTGGTCAGTTTTTGTAATGACTACGCTGTCCAATTTGGGGGTTCAAAAACTTGGAGCCACAGTCAGGTGCCAGCATTTGGCCATGGCTCAGGAGTAATCCCACACTTGGATGGTTCAACCATCAAGAACTACGAAGAGTGTGGCTTCACGAACGACCCCATATGGGGGTCCTAGTAGCTACATGGTGGAAACATGCGGTCATCCCGTAATGGAATCCTGTATATCAATTGATATTGTATCAACCTCTATTCATGGATGACCATCCCCCGATATGGGTATATAATATATACTGGTATATATAATTCAACTTTTGAAGGTGAAAACCCACCCCTCTTTGTTGGCAACGATCTTAACCAGGCCACCCTCCAAGTTGATCCGCCATCGCCGAAGCCTGAATGACAAACACAGAGCTGGCACTGCGGATGTGGTTTCAACGCACTTGGACAAAATATGCGATCCGATATTTCCAATAGTCTTGCTGAGTAAGCTATTCATCAAAATAAGTACATCGTAGGATCTTGCAAGCAAACAATTGATACACTCATACCTGCATATTGTATGAGAGTGCTGGTTGTATATGTATGTGTCATATAGATTCCATTACAGTATATCCCCAGAAACATATGATATTACACTAAATCGCCCTAGAATGGTTTGTTTTCATCATTGTTTGGTACCATTTTCTCAGTCCCTCTGTTCGTTATACATCCTATTTTATCCCCATTGATATCCCATGGGTCTATAACATCCATAATCTCATGGAACATCTCCATGAATATCAATAATACATAATGATACCTCCTTTATCTTTATACCACCATTTTTGTTCGTGAAATCCATTGTTTTCAGGTTAGATTCCCATTATACAACATTCTTCATGCTTAAATCCCCATGAAAATTCATGGTTAAAGCCCTGTGTTTGGCGGTTAAATGCCTCATGAAATTGGTGGTGAAAGCCATCGGAAGGTGACCAGCCACCTGTTTCGGCCCTGCCTCCCCAGTGGTACGATTCACCTGCAAGATGAAGTCGCCCGCCTTGCAGAGGTAAGTTCTATCAATGGGCCATGTCCGTAGCTATGTCAGCTTACTGGAGGGTATGTTTATCAAAGGAAGTTTAGGGGGAGAAACTTCCGTGTTACGGACTTTTAGAATGTCAGGGAAAGAGTTAGTCAAAGAAAGAGTTAGTGAGGGAAAGAGTTAGTCAAACAAAGAGGTAGTCAAAGAAACAGTTAGTCAGGGGAAGAGTTAGTCAAAGAAAGAGTTAGTGAGGGAAAGAGTTAGCAAAGAAACAGTTAGTCAAAGAAACAGTTAGTCAGGGAAAGAGTTAGTTAAAGAAAGAGTTAGTCAAAGAAAGAATTAGTCAAAGAAACAGTTAGTCAGGGAAAGAGTTAGTCAAAGAAAGAGTTAGTGAGGGAAAGAGTTAGTCAAAGAAAGAGTTAGTCAAACAAAGAGTTAGTCAAAGAAACAGTTAGTTAGGGAAAGAGTTAGTCAAAGAAAGAGTTAGTGAGGGAAAGAGTTAGCAAAGAAACAGTTAGTCAAAGAAAGAGTTATCAAAGAAACAGTTAGTCAGGGAAAGAGTTAGTCAAAGAAAGAGTTAGTCAAAGAAAGAGTTAGTCAGGGGAAGAGTTAGTCAAAGAAAGAGTTAGTCAAACAAAGAGTTTAGTTAGTCAAAGAAACAGTTAGTCAGGGAAAGAGTTAGTCAAAGAAAGAGTTAGTGAGGGAAAGAGTTAGTCAAAGAAAGAGTTAGTGAGGGGAAGAGTTAGTCAAAGAAAGAGTTAGTCAAACAAAGAGTTAGTCAAAGAAACAGATAGTCAGGGAAAGAGTTAGTCAAAGAAAGAGTTAGTGAGGGAAAGAGTTAGTCAAAGAAAGAGTTAGTCAAAGAAAGAGTTAGTCAAAGACACAGTTAGTCAGGGAAAGAGTTAGTCAAAGAAACAGTTAGTCAGGGAAAGAGTTAGTCAAAGAAAGAGTTAAAACTCTAGGATCGTTCCCTCACTGTAAATGGCATTGCAAGTGGTGCTGGTGGAGGAGTTGCCGATGGAGTTTTGGAGGAAATCTCGCACGAAATGCGTTTTTGAGAGATAGCAGATGCACGAAACCCTATGTTTTTCCATACAAAGTCCGTCCCCGAACGTCGATGATCTACCTCTGCGGTGCGACGGGTGCGAGACGGTCTCGTGTGTGGTCGGATCATGCTCGGATATGTTCGGATCATCCTCGGATCATTCTCGGATCGGTTCCGCTTTGTAAATGGGGTGTCAACTGTTTTTCGTGCATGTGTGGTCGACAGAATTCCATTGTGATTTGCAACTGTAGGATCGTTCCCGCATTGTAAATGGGGTTGCAAGTGTTGCTGGTGGACGAGTTGCTGATGGAATTGCATTGTGCTTTGCAACTCTAGATCGTTCCCTCACTGTCATGGGCAATTGCAGTGGTGCTTGGTGGATGAGTTCCGATGGGTTTTTGGAGGAAAGTCTCGCTGTAACTGAATGGCGTTTTTGAGAGATTAGCAGATGCACGAAACCCCTAATGTTTGTTTCCATACCAGTTCCATTTCCCCAACCTCGATGATCTACCTCTGCGGTGCGACGGTGCGAGACGGTCCTGCGTTGTGGTCCGGATCATGCTCTGATCATGCTCGGAATCAATTCCGTAACGGGTTCCGCATTGTAACTGGGAGTATTCCAACTGTTTTTTTCGTGCATGTGTGGTCGCAACAGAGAGACTACTAACAACAGAATTCCATTGTGATTTGCAACTGTAGGATCGTTCCCGCATTGTAAATGGGGTTGCAAGTGGTGCTGGTGGATGAGTTGCCGATGGAATTCCATTGTGATTTGCAACTGTAGTATCCTTCCCGCAATGTAAATGGGATTGCAAGGTTGCTTCCTGCTTTGGCTGCAAACGTAATACTCTTGTCTTTTGCAGCTGGACTTCGTAAATCGTATTGGAGTGGCTGCATGAAGGCTGCGACAGTGATTTGTCAGCAGATTTTCTCCATTTTGGCGCTAGTGATTTTCCTTCTAAAATCCTTTTAAAAAGTGCTTCAAAATCGTCTTTTTTTCGCTCTGGCGTCGAGATCCGGTTTTGGAGCTACAATTTCCGACGCCGTTGCGCGTAGTTCTATTGTGTTTTGCAACTCCGTCTCTGCAGATCGCATTGTAATGGCTGCGTCAAGGTTGCTTCGTGCTGTGGCTGCATTCGCAATACTATTGTCTTTTGCAGCTGGATCTCGTAAATCGTATTGGAGTTGCTGCATGAAGGCTGCGACAGTGATTTGTCAGCAGATTTTCTCCATTTTGGCGCTAGTGATTTTCCTTCTAAAAATCCTTTTTAAAAGTGCTTCAAAATCGTCTTTTTTTCGCTCTGGCGTCGAGATCCGGTTTTGGAGCTACAATTTCTGACGCCGTTGCGCGTAGTTCTATTGTGTTTTGCAACTCAGTATCTGCAGATCGCATTGTAATGGCTGCGTCAAGGTTGCTTCGTGCTGTGGCTGCATTTGTCATACTATTGTCTTTTGCAGCTCGACTTCGTAAATCGTATTGGAGTGGCTGCATGAAGGCTGCCACAGTGATTTGTCAGCAGATTTTCTCCATTTTGGCGCTAGTGATTTTCCTTCTAAAAATCATTTTGAAAAGTGCTTCAAAATCGTCTTTTTTCCGCTCTGGCGTCGAGATCCGGTTTTGGAGCTACAATTTCCGACGCCGCTGCGCGTAGTTCTATTGTGTTTTGCAACTCGGTCTCTGCAGATCGCATTGTAATGGCTGCGTCAAGGTTGCTTCGTGCTGTGGCTGCATTTGTCATATTATTGTCTTTTGCAGCTCGATCTCGTAAATCGTATTGGAGTGGCTGCATGAAGGCTGCGACATGGATTTGTTAGCAGATTTTCTCCATTTTGGCGCTAGTGTTTTTTTGTTGCACGTAGGTTTAGAGCAGTGTGAAGTGTGGGGCGTGAAGAGTGCAGTGTGAAGTGTGCAGTGGGAAGGAAGCAGTGGGAAGTGAGAAGTGTGAAGTGTGGAGTGTGAAGTTTAAGTTTGGAGTGCGAAGAGCGCAGTGTGAAGTGTGAAGTGTGAAGTGTGAGGTTTGGAGTGTGAAGGAAGCAGTGAGAAGTGTGAAGTGTGGACTGTGAAGTGTGAAGTGTGAGTGAAGTGTGAAGTGCGAAGTGAGAAGTGTGAAGTGTGAAGTTTGGAGTGTGAAGTTTGGAGTGGAAAGGAAGCAGTGAGAAGTGAGAAGTGTGAAGTGTGGACTGTGAAGTGTGGAGTGTGAAGTGTGGAGTGTGAAGTGCGAAGTGAGAAGTGTGAAGTTAGGAGTGTGAAGGAAGCAGTGAGAAGTGAGAAGTGTGGAGTGTGAAGTGCGAAGTGAGAAGTGTGAAGTGTGAAGTGTGAAGTTTGGAGTGTGAAGGAAGCAGTGAGAAGTGAGAAGTGTGAAATGTGGAGTGTGAAGTGTGAAGTGCGAAGTGAGAAGTGTGGACTGTGAAGTGTGAAGTGTGAAGTGTGGACTGTGAAGTGTGAAGTGTGAAGTGTGGACTGTGAAGTGTGAAGTGTGCAGTGTGAAGTGTGAAGTGTGAGGTTTGGAGTGTGAAGGAAGCAGTGAGAAGTGAGAAGTGTGGAGTGTGAAGTGTGGAGTGTGAAGTTTGAAGTTTGGAGTGCGAAGAGTGCAGTGTGCAGTGTGAGGTGTGGAGTGTCGAGGGAAGGACACGGTCGGGACAGGTTGTCTTTGAACTATAGGTCATTTATGTTTGGGAAACTTCCGCCGCCGGCTTGCCCGGGTCTATGTTATGTATATTATTATTTATATGGCAGTGTGTCAAAACCTTGTACCCCTGGTGAACATCAAAATAGCTGGTAAATGGATGTTCATTCCCCTAGAAATGGTATTAATAGGTATTGACCCATACCCATATGTACGCTGGTGTACTTAATCTTGGATGTCTTGGCTAGATGTAACCCGCAACCTTCACAATCTGCTGCTATCGCTGCAGGAAAATCCCACATCTTATTCGACTGCTTGGTAAACAGGTGTCCAATACATTGGTGGGGCACAATCTGGAGCCTTAAATGATGTGGTCCTCCAAGATGAAAAGCCGTAAACCAGTGGATTTTGGGATACCCCATAGAATTGCCCTTTTTAATGGGTGATATATGGTGATATATGGCAATAGAATCATAAACCAGTGGATTTAGGATGATTTAGGAGCCCCCAGTGTCCAGTCCCCTGCACTGCTCACCTGAATCTGTTTCTCCTCTGAGACCGTCTCATTGTACCGGTCGACCTGCAATTCTGCAGACTGCCGGGTCAGGTCTTTGTGGAGATTTGATGTTGGTCAATGGTACCAATCCACACTGGGGGTTCAATGCCCTTGGAAAAATCGTGTTTTTTGGGTGTATCATCATGCCAATGAGTGATGAGAAATAGGTCTGGAAGAAACTAGCATCCCATGGCCGTTTCCAGGCGGATGCGATAGGTTAAAGGACCTTCTTCGTGTGCTGGGTGGATATCCCAAGCCAATAATTTTCTGTGGAACACACCACCAAACCAGGGGGAGAGATTTTCCCCCAATTCTTGAAACATCTAAGATTTTTTGCCGGTACATAACCTGTATTAACCTGTCGTATCTCGACGTGTGCCGTTGGCATCTTCGTGGCTTTCCCTCTTTGGGCTCAATTTGTCACGCACCCAAGAGGCAGCATGAACTGCATCGGCACGAAATGGACATGATCTGGACATGATCTCCGCAAGTTTCCTTCTGTCATCTGTCTTTTTTTCAGTTTCAGATGCTTTCCTTCTATGATCTATGACATCTATGACTTGTATGTTCCAGATGTTTTTGCTTCAATAGATCATAGCCATTTAGCCAATTGCCGCAAAAACATCTGGAACATATAAGCCATATATAAGCCATCAAAACATCAGAAACATGTTTTCTATGATCTATTGACAGTAAAATCTACCTGGCAATGGCTACGGCTATGACTCGATGTTTCTCTCGTGGCCGGGGGACGAGGCCGTCAGGCACCAGACGACAGACTTGCAGCAGGGCCGGGTCCAAGAGATCCAACTCCATGCCCCACCTGGGTTGCGGGTGACTGAGGGATACCTAGGGAAAATCCATGGGAAAATCCATGTTTCACTATGTTTCACTATGTTTCACTATGTTTCACTATGTTTCACTATGTTTTCGCTATGCTTCACTATGTTTCACTATGTTTCACTGGTATGATCTGGTATCATTAGATGAATACCTACTAGATACTAGGTATTTGAATATAGTGCAAAGATCATTAGTAGATCATCTAAACAGTTCCGACTTTCCCTAAGTATATGATGCGTTCTCCTATATTCTACCCGTGTTGATGAACATCGCGCATTGTTAACTGCCTCAGGTGGATTTTCGATTGGGGCGTTCACCTTGAGTATCAACCTATCCATAGGGGTTCTCCTCAAGGTCTTGTTGGAGAAGTTTATGATAGTTGATGTGTATAATGATGTGTATAATGATGTGTACAATGACGTGTGTAATGATGTGTATAATGATGCGTATATATATAATATATATACACAGAATTAATTGCTCTTGAATCTCTACATCTGCATTTCGTATCCGCGACCATGGTAATATAGACCAATATTCCCATTTTTGGTCAGTTAGCGATCCCTACTGCTCCCTTTATCTTCACGAGGAAAAAAGTCTCAACTTTGGTGGGTCAAGCTGCCTCGAACCTGCATTTCAATCTCAGTTCTTGCCCAATGTTAGAACCTATATATATATATAATATAGAGAGTAGCCATTCATTGTCGCACAAAAACAAAGCTACATTGTGTTATAGTTTTGGAATTCTAGAACCCCGTCCTTCTAGGTAAGACCCCGACCGTCTTATTTCTGTCGGGTCAAATGCCCACGTTATTACCATTGCATAAACACAGAAAGTGTAACTACAAACTATAAACTCTCTAAGATCAATAACCCCAACCGATTCTAATGATATTTCTTGGATGGGATAATTAATGATAATTATGGTGTCTGTTATTCTATCATATTTTTAAACATGGTTTTTGATGGATACACCAATTTTTTCTATCATTTTTCCATGGAATCAATGATTTGCATCAAATCCACCAAGGCGCACTTCCGAGTCCTCCCGTTGCAAAGTCACCGACCAGAAGCTGTCGCCGATGCCCAGCAGTTGCCTCCGTACAGATGAGGTGAATGGGACATGTTTGTTCAAATATATGTAGTTGAATATAGCCTAATGATAGATTTAACGAAAGTATATATTCACTATAGTACATACTATCTACTCTAATAGAATGGATAAACACGAATGGTAATATAGTTAATTAGCCTAGTTAATCCAAATGATATCTATTAACATCTCCCATAGTTGTACAAGTTCTCGGCTTAACCCATGCCGCTAAAGGCACATCTTGTGGCAGGCGCTGTGAAAAACACGAGGCACATCACGGCGCTGAAGTCACATCACGAGTATTGTTTTATTGAATCCCACAAATCGTAGAAAGTAGCTTAAATCGAGGAAGCCTTGCACAGCATCTTTTGGACGGAATGATCAATTCCCACAAGTTTCGAGTATCCCGAGTGGTCTTTACGGCAGCGTCGTCGCACCTGCCCACATCTGCACGCAGGGCGATGCGCGTTCGCACCGCTTCTGAAAGCAAAATGAGGGCAGTCCTGGGCCAGGAAAGACTCAAAGTCTGACCATCATTTAGGGAGCTCAAAATGGGCATATTATAATGGCGTGTCATTCTTAAATCAAAAAAAAAGCATCCTGTAAACAAGAGCATAAACAAACCAACATGGGAGCCCAACACCAGCAAATGACCTACAAAGGGATTTCTCAGGGCTGCTACAGTATTTTGTGTGGGATTGTTCCCACCTTTCAGTGGGTACTGTAGATACCATAAACTCAAAGGAACAGGGACCAAGAGACTGGGTGATGCCAAGATATGCTAAGTCTCTTGGTTCCTGTTTTTTGGGTTTCCATGCTCAATTTGCTTGGGGATAATCTACTGTGATGATCCAACTGACTCTGAAATGACCGGCAGCTGGAGTTGACAATCCCTCCAAGACCTGGAGGTCTCTAAGCCGTGGGACGAGATTGACGAAAAATCACGATGATGGAGAATGACAACTGGAATGTGCTTGAGTCATTGTTGATGTACATGTGAGTATAATTCATTTCATTTACCCTGCACATAGCACTGCAGCTGTTTTCATCTTGCAGGCCACGAAAGGAAGCTGGAAGAATGCTTCAGTAGCAGGGCATACTCACAACATAACTCAGCCTACTCAGCCTACTCAGCCTACGTCGCCCTCCTGACCCGAAAAAATCCACTCCAAGGTGCGGTAAGAGAAAGACATTGGCCTCAGGTCATTGAGTGACCGAGGTATCCAAGATCCAATATGGGGGATGCTCATCCACCCAGCGATACGGATTGCGTTTACTACAACGCGCCCCGGTAGTAGAGGTAACATACGTCCTTTTGTAAGCAAACGTGGCAGTGAAAAAGCACAAACAAAATTGTATATCTTATATAATAACCCAGGTTACAGCTACACATCACCCATTAAGCTACCCTAAAGCCCCCAAGCAACCACATAATTTCCACAGATATACACAGTATAGAATTAATATGTATATATATATAATCCCTATGTTTTATATATATATACACATGGAATCCCTAATTCATGTCAATTCGCAACATTAAAGTCAATCCGCAATAATCCCTAACTAACCCTTAAAACAAACCCTAATGTCTATATATATCTTACACAATAGAATACTAAGTTATCTTCATATGATATTATACCATACCGTACCGTACCGTACAAACTATACCGTTACGTTATGTTACATTACATTACATACATTACATAGTATTGGTGTATATAGATGCCAAAAAATTAAATAACATGATATACTGCTTGTTGTTGATAATTATGTATATATCTATAATTTATATTATACGTATACATATTTGCTTGGGCAAGCAAATCCTACCCGGTCCTACCCTTCAGCGGTCTGCCCAAGCCCCGGGCAGGCTGCTGTGCTTTGACTGCCCGCTCGAAGGCTTTCTGCGACACGAAGGAAAAGATGGCCTGCGCATCGCCAAGAGGACTGCGACAATGGAAAAGGCGAAACATGTTTCTCAGGAAACCTTGGATCTTTATTGGTAGTAAATTATAATCTGGTTGGTGGTATAATAATATGGTTAATATGTGGTTAATATACTATTAATAATGGTTAATGATGACAATCTATGGATAATCTATGGGACAACCTTATTTTATTGCGAAAAAACATGCCTTTTCCGCAGAACCGTATTTTTTTTTCAGGAGAACCCCCAATTTTTGTTGGGAAATTCATTGGGACAAGTCCTAAGTCCGACATAGTCCGACAAACGGACCCGAGCAACTCATGCGTCGTCATTTTGAATGGCCTTACTTCAGAATGTGTCTTTAGGATCCAAAACGTTGAGACAAACCAATGACAAGACTGTGGGGAGTGTGTTCATAATATTTTGTAATGATATACCATCTGGTTATTTAACATTGATATGGAAAATCAACATGTTTAATAGGTAAACCATCTATTTCTATGGGCCATCGAAATCCCATGGCTATATTAGTTATAGCCAGAGGGTAGGTAGCCATTTCTCAATGTGATGAAGGTTACTCTCCACTAGAAGGGAGCTACGAGAAACATGCCCACTGTTGGCTTTATGATTGTTTGCACTGGCTGTACCCACTACAGGGAGCCCGGTGTTGGTTCCATGTTCAACCTCAAACCTGGGTTTCTAGTATCTCTGGGTCCTTGTCATGTTCCATAAAAATCTATATAGTTAACATCAGTTAACCTATGCTAGCTACCCTGATCGGGTATCTACATAATATCAGAGGTTCTCATTCCTACATGGACGACAATTTGCCATTCTGCATACTAGTAAGTAGGTACCATCGTGATCGCAAGTCCCTCATTGTGGGGAAACAAAATAGGGCATGAGTGTGGAGCCACCCCAAACAAATGAACTCGTAAGTTGGGGTCCCCACAAGGTTCTCTTGCAAAATTCAGTGAACAAACAGATATTAATATCATTGATATTTGTATAGGCCCTATCATCCAGTTTAACGGATGTTGTGTACAGATTCACATAAATGTATAATATATATATATACATATTTTTTTCCATCTGGTTATGACTAACATAGCCATGGAAAATCACCATTTTCAATAGGTAAACCATCGAAATCCCATGGCATTTAAGCATCATTTACCATGCCCAGCCCCAGCCCCAGCCCCGAGGCCTCAGAGGCCGCTCGTAGGGTGGCCATTAAGCCTACAACCTGTCATCTGAATGATCGATCATCATGGATTTCCAACAAAAAGTATATGATGATCAATGATTATCAATGATTATATTAATTATCATTTATTGTCATTGATTATCATTGGTTATCATTGATTATCATTGGCTATCATTAATTATCATTTATTGTCATTGATTATCATTGGTTATCATTGATTATCATTGGCTATCATTGATTATCATTGATTATTATTGATTATCATTGATTATCATTGATGATCATTGATTATCATTGGTTATCATTGACAATAATTGATGATCATTGATGATCATTGATTACCATTTATTATCATTGATGATCATTGATTGTCATTTATTACCATTGATGATCATTGATTATCATTTATTATCATTGATGATCATTGATTGTCATGTATTATCATTGATGATCATTGATGATCATTGATTATCATTGATGATCATTGATTGTCATTTATTATCATTGATGATCATTGATTATCATTTATTGTCATTGATGATCATTTATTGTCATTGATGATCATTTATTATCATCGATGATCATTGATGATCATTGATTCTCATTGATGATCTTTGATGATCATTGATGATCATTGATTATCATTGATGATCATTGATGATCATTGATTATCATTGACTATCATTGGTTATCATTTATTGTCATTGTTGATCATTTATTATCATTGATGATCATTGATTATGATTTATTATCATTGCTGATCATTGATTATCATGGATGATTATTGATGATCATTGATGATCATTGATTATCATTTATTATCATTGATGATCATTGATTGTCATATATTATCATTGATGATCATTGATGATCATTGATGATCATTGATTATCATTGACTATCATTGGTTATCATTGATTGTCATTGATTATCATTTATTATCAGTGATGATCATTGATTGTCATTTATTATCATTGATAATCATTGATTGTCATTTCTTATCATTGATGATCATTGATGATCATTGACGATCATAGATTATCATTGACTATCATTGGTTATCATTGATTGTCATTGATGATCATTTATTATCATTGATGATCTTTGATTATCATTTATTATCATTGATGATCATTGATGATCATTGATGATCATTGATGATCATTGATGATCATTGATGATCTTTGATGATCATTGATGATCATTGATGATCATTGTTTGTCATTTATTATCATTGATGATCATTGATTATCATTTATTATCATTGATGATCATTGATTGTCATTTATTATCATTGATGATCATTGATTACTATTTATTATCATTGATGATCATTGATTGTCATTTATTATCATTTATTATCATTGATTATCATTTATTATCATTGATGATCATTGATTGTCATTTATTATCATTGATGATCATTGATGATCATTGATTATCATTGATGATCATTGATTGTCATTTATTATAATTGATGATCATTGATTATCATTTATTATCATTGATTATCATTGGTTGTCATTTATTATCATTGATGATCATTGTTTGCCATTTATTATCATTGATGATCATTGATTATCATTTATTATCATTGATGATCATTGATTGTCATTTATTATCATTGATGATCATTGATTGCCATTTGTTATCATTGATGATCATTGATTGTCATTTATTATCATTGATGATCATTGATTATCATTTATTATCATTGATGATCATTGATTGTCATGTATTATCATTGATGATCATTGATGATCATTTATTATCATTGATGATCATTGATTGTCATTTATTATAATTGATGATCATTGATTATCGTTTATTATCATTGATTAGCATTGATTGTCATTTATTATCATTGATGATCATTGATTGTCATTTATTATCATTGATGTTCATTGATTATCATTGATTATCATTGATGATCATTGATTGTCATATATTATCATTGATGATCATTGATGATCATTGATGATCATTCATTATCATTGACTATCATTGGTTATCATTGATTGTCATTGATTATCATTTATTATCATTGATGATCTTTGATTATCGTTTATTATCATTGATGATCATTGATTGTCATTTATTATCATTGATGATCACTGAGTATCATTTATTATCATTGATGATCATTGATTGTCATTTATTATCATTGGTGATCATTGATTATCATGTATTATCATTGATGATCATTGGTTGTCATTTATTATCAGTGATTATCATTGATTGTCATTTATTACCATTGATTATCATTGATTGTCAATTATTTTCATTGATGATCATTGATTGTCATTTATTATCATTGATGATCATTGGTTATCATTTATTATCATTGATTGTCATTGATTATCATGATATTCTACATGCATGATCTGTCAAGTGACTATCTCCTAGGATCATTCTGTCAACTAGGAATCAACATTCCAACCACGCGTAATGTCGAAATGTAACATCAAATCACCATTTCGGAAGCAATGTTCACTGAAGAAACCGTAAAAGTTAGGAAAAGTTAGGAAAATGCAGCAAGATGAGGAGATCTCAGCCTCAGCAAAATGCATCAAAACGCTAATACCAATGGTGATGATTGGTGATGTTATTGCACCACGGATTTGGCGATCACCCACGATTGGCGATACTTCCAATATCCTACTTATTGATCCTTATTGTATATTGTTCATGAATGTTCATGACATTTCCAGCTCTCAGTCACTTGCATTCCTTTGGTCAGTTGTATGTCTATTTGATAGTGCAAATCTTGGAGATCTGTTTTCAGAGAGGAAAAACATGGTTGGTCGGACCAAGCCCAATCAACCATGTAGAGATACATCAATCATACCCCAGATATATCCAAGATTGTGTATCTAAATATCAAACACATATCCGATCCACCAACTATCTAATGGATTCCACAAATTATCCGAATATCAAACAAATATCCTCAAACTGTCGACCCCAACGATTTTGTAATTCACCCACTGACGATCCACAAAAAAATGCTTCGGATCGCCCCAACCCAGGTAGGTCACCTGACGCGCAAGCCTCTTTTGCACAGATATCTATATTTCGACATTGTATAAAAATGAAATATTATGAAATATCATGTCAAAAATACTAAATAAACCTTGCGCAACTGACACAAATCATTGCATTGGGTCCTAATCGACCGGTAGGCTTGAAGCCAGCCCGGAAGCATTGAAGACTCGATGGCAAGGTCACCTGCTGAAGACTTAGGTTGAACCGGTAGCCAAAACTCAAGCTTTGAAGACTCGATGGTAAGGTCACCCGCTCCAGACTTTGGTTGAAATCATTCCCAAAACTCAAGCTTTGAAGAGTCGATGGTAAGGTCACCCGCTCCAGACTTTGGTTGAAATCGTGACCAAAACTCAAGCTTTGAAGAGTCGATGGCAAGGTCACCCGCTCCAGGCTTTGGTTGAACTCATGACCAAAACTCAAGCTTTGAAGACCTGATGGCAAGGTCACCCGCTCCAGGCTTTGGTTGAACATATCACCGAAGCTCAAGCTTTGAAGACTCGATGGCAAAGTCACCTCCTCCAGGCTTTGGTTAAACTCATCGTGAAAACTCAAGCTTTGAAGACTTGATGGCAAGGTCACCCGCTCCACTCTTTGGTTAAACGCATCGCCGAAACTCAAGCTTTGAAGACTTGATGGCAAGGTCACCCGCTCCAGGCTTTGGTTAAAATCCCGGCCAAAACTCAAGCTTTGAAGACTTGATGGCAAGGTCACCCGCTCCAGGCTTTGGTTGAACATATCGCCAAAGCTCAAGCTTTGAAGAGTCGATGGCAAAGTCACCTGCTCCAGGCTTTGATCGAACATATCGCCAAAGCTCAAGCTTTGAAGACTCGATGGCAAAGTCACCTGCTCCAGGCTTTGGTTAAAATCCCGGCCAAAACTCAAGCTTTGAAGACTTGATGGCAGGGTCACACGCTCCAGGCTTTGGTTAAAATCCCCGCCAAAATCCAAGCTTTGAAGACTCGATGGCAAGGTCACCCGCTCCAGGCTTTGGTTGAACATATCGCCAAAGCTCAAGCGTTGAAGACTACAAAGACTCAAGCTGAGAAGACTCGATGGCAAGGTCACCTTCTCCAGGCTTTGGTTGAACCGGTCGCCGAACCTCAAGCTTTGAAGAGTCGATGGCAAGGTCACCCGCTCCAGGCTTTGGTTGAACCGGTAGCCGAACCTCAAGCTTTGAAGACTCGATGGCAAGGTCACCCGCTCCAGACTTTGGTTGAAATCAATCCCAAAACTCAAGCTTTGAAGAGTCGATGGTAAGGTCACCCGCTCCAGACTTTGGTTGAAATCATTCCGAAAACTCAAGCTTTGAAGACTTGATGGCAAGGTCACCCGCTCCAGGCTTTGGTTAAAATCCCGGCCAAAACTCAAGCTTTGAAGACTTGATGGCAAGGTCACCCGCTCCAGGCTTTGGTTGAACATATCGCCAAAGCTCAAGCTTTGAAGAGTCGATGGCAAGGTCACCCGCTCCAGGCTTTGGTTGAACATATCACCGAAACTCAAGCTTTGAAGACCTGATGGCAAGGTCACCCGCTCCAGGCTTTGGTTGAACATATCACCGAAGCTCAAGCTTTGAAGACTCGATGGCAAGGTCACCCGCTCCAGACTTTGGTTGAAATCATTCCCAAAACTCAAGCTTTGAAGAGTCGATGGTAAGGTCACCCGCTCCAGACTTTGGTTGAAATCGTAACCAAGACTCAAGCTTTGAAGGCTCGATGGCAAGGTCACCCGCTCCAGGCTTTGGTTGAAACTATGGTCAAAACTCAATTTTGCAAGGCTGCGGGGCAAATGTCGTAGATACTCTCCATTCGTTGCGTTCTCAATTTGTGTTACGCCTTCCAGCGCAAACTCTCTCTTACAAGTTGGAAGCTCAGCGGTATAACACCATGCTGTGTACAAATTGGTTGGCATGTAAGTGCAGGATAGCATTGCCGATTTTTCGACAATCCCTTGCTCTCCCAAGCTCTGATCCAGCCTCAGCTTTGCATTCATGTGATGCACGGCGAACTTTGCGCCTGGCTTGCATGGAAGCTTCTCCGACACCAACCGCTGCAGGTCATACCCAAGCATAGAGCAAGGGACGCTTAAGGTCACTGCTTCTCCAGTCAAGCACAGCACCTGAAGATTGACCTCATCAGTTTCATCTGCTGCACCTTCGTCAGTACATGATAGATCCACATAGCCATGGTGTAAACCGGACATTTGTCAACATACACTCTCCTCACTACTGGGCGAAACCGAAAGATCTTCACCAAAAAAAAACATTGGGTTCAGCCTGTTGAGCTCTGTGCTCAGATCAGAATTTCATTCACAACAGGAAACCTCAAAATAGCTATTTCCAACAGCCGAAAATCCTCTTCCAACGCCAGTTTTGGGGGGCGTCAAGTTATAAGTCGGTTTTCTGAGGTGCAGTTGCTATTCTGGAGATAGGTTGGTTTGGTCATGGCGAAATTTGAAGGTTGATAGTCAGGTTTGCCCAAAAATGGGATTCTTCTCTAATCCAGTGATTCAAGAAACCATTGTTCCTGTTGAAATGGTCACAAAATGAAGTACTGTCGTTCGCACTCTTGGACAAACCAACTGCTCATGCAGAGGATCTCGATTATTCCATGGATGTGTTTTCCGTTTCAGTCGCATCGTCCGTGTCTGTTTCCTAGAAGTAGGGGCCGAAACGTCGAGAAAAAGGAGTGACAACATGTGACAACCCAAAGTGTTCATTCATGTTCATTCTACCTTCCAAGAGTGACGGTCAGTGTAAGAATGCGAAACAACAAGACGCCGAGAATCAAACCGAGGTCGTTTCTTCCCTTAAAGCCTGATGAAATTCGACAGTGTCTCACCCGCACTGGGTGCTTCGTGGCTACCCTCTGGTAAACAAATTAAAGCTGGCAATAGAAAAACACAATCTGAATCAGGCCTGTATCCATAAATTAGGAGCATTTAATGTCATGTCCCCGGGAGGGGGGGCGTGGCGGCTGCAGCACGGGAATTGACCTGCAAGAAATACCTCCCACGAAGACTACACTTCGGTGTAGGACAGGCGCTTGGCGCGACCGAATACCTGCACTTCGGTGTGGAAGCCAGCGCTTTGTGCTGGAATCGATGCCGCTTCGGCGGTTTTCTGCAGCGTCGGTTTGGCGGCGGATAAACCATCGAAAGCCTACGGGCCATGTCATGTCGGGTTGGATTCCCTGGAGAATCTAGTTGTGCCCATCCATTGTGCACAGATCATCACGCCCATCCATTTAACCCCATCACCGAACCCCGCCTCGCCACGGCCCAGCCCCGCATGGCATCCCTCCTGCAGCAGCCAGGCCGAAGACACCAATCTCCTGGAGGAGCCCAGCAGCAATGGCAGCAGGCCCAGCCACAGCAACTGCCTGCGGCGTGCCATGGCGCGCCAAACGCTTGGGACAAAAATGTGGGAGAAACCACAGGATAAATGGTGAGTTCTGATATATAGAATGTGGAGTAAAAATCTGGAGTTTATATCATTTGCATTCTATCATCTTTGTTGTTTGGTGAAAATGTGGCAGCGTTATGTTTGTAAAAAAACAGAATGAAACAAAATGATTCAAAATGATGTTTTTCTCAAAAAATGTGGCCGGCGTTGCTTCTGCAGATTCAGTTTGAAACTATTGGTGGCTTTTTGAAGATATGTTTTAGGATGGATTTGGTGAAAATGGGTGATGGGCCGGTCAAATTTAAAGTTTAAAGGTCCTACAGTAAAAAAGTTGTTCAGCAACAGAAAACTGGGACTTCAGATTCATCAAAGGGGTAAAGACACACTTACTGTTATAGCAGCAATGTTTATACCACTTGTGCGATGCACTACATGGAAAATTTATATGGAATTAATTATGCAGTTCCAGGCAGTTCGGGTTTATTTCTACAATTGTTCGGATTCCTTTTATCTCCAACAAACAGCAACTGTATCAAGGAATCTTTCCACCGCTCCGTGGACAATTTCAACCGCCAGTGAAATCCAGGTCGTGCCGCGCCTCTTAAACCAAAGGAAACCACCCAAAGAAGCCAAATGGCAGGCCACCAAAAACTGGTGTTCCCCAAAGCGCCTAGCAGATGTTACAGCTGGGTCCGAAGTCGATTTCATCAGTGAGGACACAGACAACATCACAATGTTCAACTGATGGCCGATGGGTCGTGGAACACAAAGATTTCTGCGTCGTTTTGGTGGTAGACCATGCCATTTTCTCAGTAATTTGCCATGTAGTTCGAAATATCTGGCGCTCACATATGTTCATCAAAAAATCAAGACTTAAGTGTGATGATTTTGGGTATGGTACCCAAAATTGAGGACTTGCAGAAAGCAAGCGGGTTTGTCTGTTTATCTGAAAATACCGCAAAATCCGCTGCAAATCAAAATTCCGATGTTTTCAAGGTCAAGTCACCATGTTTGATTGGTTCAATCATTTTAAATTCCCATTTTCTGGTCAAAATGAAAATCACTCCCAGTTTCATATAAAAATTCCCATTTTCAGGTCCAGTATGGCCCAGTTACATCATGGTTACCATCTGGTTATGACTAACAGTTCGCCATGGGATTTCGATGGCCCATAGTTAAATAGATGTTTTACCTATTATAAATATTTATAAATGGTGATTTTCCATGGCTATGTTGAATAACCAGATGGTAAGTCCTACTGGAAAACCGTGCCTGACACGGTGGCCCTACGGCCCCGGAAAACCGGCCTCACCAAGTCGCCACAGAAGCTGCCCGCTGACAGCACCGCGCCGTGCAGCGACATCCACTTGGAACGACTGCCCGCCTGCCGTGGTGTCATGGTGGATGGGCAACAGAAAATAGGGTTTTTTTTTAGTTGGTTAATGGAAAAAGGGCGTTAATATTGCCTGATGGTTAACCCCTATTAACCATAATCATCATCAATAGTTGGTTAATGGTTAATAGTTGGGGTTTGATTGATGATACCCCTATTAGTTGGTAATGATTGATGATGATTAATGATGAATCATGGTTAATGATTATATAACAATGGTCAATAATGGTTATTATGGTGAGATGGGGATGACACAATGATGATTATTGGGACAACCCACTATATATTATGTTACTTCTAGAATGATGTATAGGACTATATATAATATCAGTACCATAATGGGATATAATATATGAAGATACAATGATATATATATATATACTGATGATGATGATGATGATGATGATGATGATGATGATACGAGTATATGATGACGAGGACAATGATTATGATAATACAAGGACTGTATACCCTCTGGGGTCATCAAACATGGCTAGCTGGGAAATCCCCGCCCTAAAATGGTTCAAAACAATGGGAAAAGCATCTAGAAACGGGTGACTATAAGATGATATATGACAAGGGACACCAGTTGATGTGTATATAATATAGTATAGCATGTACCCACTGAGAATATATAATGATAATGATAGTTGTGGACTATATAATATACGGACAAGAGTAATCCACAATCAGCCACAGCCACAATCATCCTTATCTCCTCCAGCAATATCACCCTTTTGAGGGACTCAGTATTTCATCACCGGTGATGGGGATACACCCCGGAACCCAAATCTAGGCGTTTCCTGTCCATGCCTCTGTGCATGTGAGTTCTCAGAACGTAGACTTAATATTTAGATAAATATATATATATATATATAGATATAGATATAGATATATGTTATAGATGTGTATATATATATATATATATGTAGCTCCGTATTATATATATACACATATTATGTATACATATTATGTTTGTATTTTGCCTCTGTGCATGTGAGTTCTCAGAACGTAGACTTAATATTTAGATAAATATATATATATAGATATAGATATAGATATATGTTACAGATGTGTATATATATATATATGTAGCTCCGTATTATATATATACACATATTATGTATACATATTATGTTTGTATTTTCTATGTATAAACATTATATGAAATTATTGTATTATATTATAATATTATATATATATATATATGTATATACATATTATATATATATATATACATATTATATATATACATATTATATATATATATATATATTACATATACATATTATATATATATACATATTATATATATACATATTATATATATATACACATTACAGTATATATATATATGTGTGTACATAATATATACATACATATCACAGTATATATATATATATATGTACAAATTCTATATACATATTATATAATTACATACATATTATATATTCACATACATATTATATATATATACATATTTTTTTATGTATATACATATTAAATGGACATTATATATATATATGTGTACGTATCATATATATACACACATATTGACATATTATATATATACACATTATATATATACACATTATATATATACACATATTATATATATATATATACACATATTATATATATATACATTATATATATATATATGTGATTATATATGCAAATATTTTAAAATATAAACATATTTTGCACATCCCAAGAAAAGCAAACTGGGATCCTGCTGCCCGCGACTATGATGAGTGTTCCAGGATGATTGTGTTGACCCAGTTACTAACTTGATCCATCGGTGTATGAAGTTGATGTTGTCTTATGGGCCAATGGATCCCCAATACTTGATCTTTGCTGTGGGGTTGTTGATGCTTGTAACCCTATATAGTGGTTGGTGAATCACCCAAGTTTGTTGGGAGTGTCAACTATAATATTTGCATATATGATACTATATCATGCCATGCCTCAAACTAACTAACATCAACCCTGAACATCATCCATGTTTAAAGGAAAGGAGTCTTCCAAGCGCAATAACTGGCAGGGTCTATGTTCACTGGCAGATGGTAACTATGATGATATAACATTATAACTATAACTACTGTGTGATTAATTTCAATTACTCTCTGGTTATTTAACGTAGCTCTGGAAAATCGCCATCCCCAATAGGTAAATCATCATGAATCCTAAATCATCTATAAATGGGCATCTTCCATGGGTATGTTAAATGACCAGAGGATATAATCATCATTACTGTAATAATCTCTAATCCCACAATTTTATCAACCGCTGCCCCTTGAAACTTGAAACCATTGCCAGCGAAAAAAATTGGGGCCTCCCAATGGAGCTGACTCTGAACAGAGTTGACTTGATCTTGGATCACCTATCCCGCGCTTCCATGGGTCAGATGGCTTCGGAAAAGTGTGGTGATTGAACGCCATCAAATAACCAAACAATTCGATGTGGCAATGGAAGCAACAAAAATTGGGATGATATCCGAAATACTTATGAAAATTGGCATGGAACCTGGATTTGACTGTATTCACAAGCTGCGAACATATTGAAGCCATAATGCCATAGGGATCATGAGTTGGGACCTCAGAATTGTGGACAAATACGTATATATGGTAAAATAATCGGATCAAACAAGTCTTAGATGCCCCAAGATGAAACACAGCCTTTTGGACCTGTTCTTGGATGCTTGGAATTTCTGCCATGGTCAAGCCTTTTTCAGGGTGATGGCACTTCAGGAGACTATCTAAGTGCAGAAAAGCTGGAGCTACAATGCTACAAGATGCTACAAGCAGAACGAGCTCAAAAGTGGGGTTCCATCGCTCGGGACCACTGACGAGGATGTTATTGCTACGATCCTTCACGGGATGATGGAAGCTATCCTCGTGCATTTTCCATCACCCACAGCATGGTTGGTGACACATGGATCCATACGCTGGCTGTTACAGTACTATATACAGATAACTTGGAAACATAAAATATGATATCTACCCATTACATCCATCTTGCTTTGACTCACTTGCCCCAAAACAACGCTGCCATGTCGCCACCTACTTGGATGTGCATCTAAGTTGATATGTGGCTTCCAACCAGTCGTAAGAAGCTTACTTACAATATGAAAAACACACATCCTGCAGGAACATAACATACCCTCTGGTTATTTAACATAGCTATGGAAGCCATGGCCCATTTAGTTCGTGGATAAAAATGATGATTTACCTGTTAAGCATGGCGATTTTCCATAGCTAACTGTTGAATTAACATCTGGTTATTTAACATAGACATGGAAAATAACCATTTATAATAGGTAAACCATCTATAAATGGGCCATCTATACCATGGCTATGTTAGTCATAACCAGATGGTACCAGGGGGTAACTGCGCCACAGCAACCCAGCCTTGCCCTCCACGCAGCAGTGCAACACAAACAGCGCGGCGCGCTGCCGCAGCGCACTGCCGCGGGAGAAGAGCTGAGAGACGTGGATCACCTTGCCGCAGCGGCATTGGAATTGGGGGGATAAGGTATATCTGACAAAATCAACAAATATGGGTCATATCAAAAAATATAATATGATATATATATATATATATCATGAGGATTATTTGTACATATTATATCATATGGGCAGGTGTGTCAACACCGCATGTATATATATATACATACATGTTACGTATATCAACAAATGTTGGGAGATTTGAGCATGTTGTTCATGTATATATAATATATATATCATATACATAATAATATTCAGACATATGCGTGTATGCAATATCACATGACCAAGCAAGAACATGGTCGTGATTCTATGTTTGATGGATACTGATACTGTACATAATTGATGACCGTTTGTCATGATCAGCTTTTTGAACAAAGTGTATCCACGAAAAGCCACAAAGTGTTTGAAGGTGAAACAAACATTGATGGTTAAATCATATCCATGTATATCCATTTAGCCTTTTTGACTAGTTGAGAATCCAACCCCTGATATGATTAGGTGGCAGTTTGAGGGGGTGGAATATATGGCCCCTGATTGCAATCCCAGTTGGACAGTGGTGATGTAACCCTCTGGTAAATTAACATAGCGAACTGGAAAGATCCACCATTTTTCATGGGAAAACCCACTATTTCTATGGTCATTTTCAATAGCTATGTTAAATTACCAGAGGGTATATGGTTTTCCCTGATATCACGCAAAAGTAAGAGGTGTGTTTCACCAGAAAGGCCACAACCAAGTCTGGTGTTTCACCACACTTCGTGTCTCGGCTTTGGCCCATGGAACCATGATGAACCATGGAACAAGGTGGAAGAGCATCCCAGTGATGCATCGCTTGCCTATATTGTTGGTTCTACATCCCAATTCCATCCGATTATAATTCTATCCCGACTATCTCCCAGTAGATCCCGTTACCATGGAACATCAATGATGATTTACCTATGACCCTTAGAGAACCACAGTTGCTCAGCGGCTGGGGCGAACCAATCTTTGTAGTCCTGGCGCCAGGATTTCCCAGAGGTCGGGTGAAGATGGGAACTGGGGGCCCTATCCCAACATCATCCTGAGCATTTTTCAGGGTTTTAAGCTGAGCAGCCTATGTTTGGTGCAAGATCTTCAAGGTTGGCAATTCATTTGGCCCATTTTGGTGGAAGACGGACAAAATGGGCCCCCACTGCTTCAGGCCGCAAGGTAGTTCTAACCTCCATCATCCTAGACCAACTTCTCACCATAGACCCTTCTTGAGGCCTGATCCTCCCAATATATTGGTGGCCGGCTGGGGATTCTCCACTCTGAGATGTCTAAAATGCGTATTATGCCAACGCCCAGTTTCCGTCGATTGATATTGTGCATGTTGGTTCATAGTGTAGCGTTTTTGCAAATCCAGGAAATACGAATTTGCCTGATCCCTCAAGTTCAAAGCTCGGAAAAAGTGAATTGAGCGGGTTTTTAGAAAGGAAAACACATGTTTAACTGCTGTTGTAACCACAGAACCACTTCAGCGATCAGGGATCACCTTGCACATAGTTAAATCACGCATTCATACCCTGATCATCGTTCATGTCACTGTGATGTCAAACCCCGTCACATTGAATCAAATCCAATGATACCTTACAACTAGCGGCCAATTCTGTGTGTTTGTTGTTGCCCGAGTTTTGAACCATACCAGCTATATGGCTGAATCATGTTGAATCCCAATATGTATCCTCATGAAATGTTGGTTAGCCAACATTTTTGTTGGTAGGAAAACATCATCTCCCCATGTTTTCGGCGTCCTGCCCCCAGACTCCACTGAGTTCGGCCACCACCGAGGGAGTTGACTGACCTGGAGATTCATAACACACCTTCATTGGTTGATAGGAACTCTATGGTTTGTAAAAATAGATCCCCACTAAAGCATACCAGATCATACCAGACTTGCAGATTACACAACACGCAAACACAAATGCAAAGAAAACAAACAAGAATGGTATTGAAGGGTCCTTCTCGTGTTAGAGCGACCAGTCCGGGCTCGAATATTGTTTCTTGATCATACTCAATCAGCATCAGCGATTACTCAACATGCCAACAACGGCGAAATTACCGACCGCAACCGGCCTTTTTTTGGGTGTGTTCACACCCTGCCTAGGTTGCCAAGAGTATCTCAAGTGGGACAACCCCTCTTTTTTTCACGATCGACATGGACCTACTGGGGAAAAAAAACACCACTGATGTCTTCTGGAAAAAATACAGGGGTTGGTTTGGTACCACCCAAAGAATACTAATGATTAATCGCGCAATGGAAGTTGATAGCCCATTTAAACAAACAACCACTGGAAAATAGCATGAAACCCGGCAGCTGCACATCTTGGAGTAGTTTTGTTTCAAGCAGAGGTTCATTCAATTTGGGGTTACTATGTGTATATATATATATACAGTAGTATATAACCTATGCAAAATTTGGGGGTCAACATATCTAATAGTGGTTCTGTTCCATAGGTTATTTGGCTATATACGGAGGTTTCTTGACATGGGGTACCCCAAATCATCCAAGACATTAGACCACTTTAGCATTGAAACCCATGACATGGGAAATCCCTCATCTGAAAAAAAAAAACATACATACATATATATATATACGATTATATATATATCTTATGGTTTCTATTCCATGCTAGTTGGCTATATATCATATACATGTATATGTATTTTATATATTATATTATATTATATTATATATAAACCATCCATTTTGGGGTACCCCCATTTATGGAAACCCCATGCAAGCAACGCCTGAAGGGTCTCGATTCGGACCTCGCCGGAAAACGCATGGGGATGGGTCACCCAACACTGCCCCAGCGACCTTACAATTTTTTAGAATAATGATGCTGAAGATAATGATGATGATGAAGATGATGAAGATGATGATTATTATTATTATTATGATGATGATGATATACACAGTATAATAATACATACAGTGCCCAAAAACAAACCATAGTGGGTCAGGAGATGAAGAACTACCAACTTTTTGAGATTTGAGATACTAGTGTTGACGGGTTACGCATGTGTATAACACTTGGATGGTTTTCAATTGACAAGAATGGGCACGATTTCAGTAAAAAACAGTCCTTTCTTTGGTCAAAATCAGCCTTTGCAGAAAGTATTGCGATCAAACATGTGAGTCTAGCGTGTCAGCATGGAATTTTGGAGTTGCAAGTTGACACAACCCCACTTTGGAAAGGTGTTTCAATTAAACTGCTCAACCAGTAGACATGCAAACATGCAAACGTGTTTCAAACGATCAAAGTGGTGATTTAACCCCAAACGAATTGAAATCTAACCATCAATGATTGTGGCTTACACCAATAAAACTGGCACCGGATCTCGCAGCCTGAAGCATCTTCTTTCGCCAGTTTGGGGTTTGTCTCCTGCGACCGAGGGTTGGCCTCATATTTTTTTCGCCAACACCAACACCTAGCGTTTATTGGCTGCACATTGATTCTGTAGTCTTTTGAGAAGATTCAAGACCAATGCTGTCGCTTATGGGTGTGAAAGTTTGTCTTTCAAGAAACTGTGTGCTTTGTTCACTGGGAGGTGATGTTTTTCCGCTCGAATTTTGCCCTCATTACAGTACCCACGCCAGGATCATATCACCAACATGACTCAAATGATCCTCCAGAACCATGAAGCCCTTGTGACCCATAGTCCGACTTAACCCAAATTAAATGGGCATCGGCATCGGCAATGTCGGTTAAGTTAGAACAGCGTGTTTAGTTTAGTTGGTTGTGCCTTCTTGTGTTGACTAAAACTGCATGTGAGTGACATATCCCCCAAGTTTGGTAGCTCATGTCCCTACCAAGTGATGTGAATGGAAAAGTTACACCATTCTGAACACAGTATATACTGTGCAATCAATCAAGTAAGGCAAGGTTTGATGGCTTCTGCGAGAGCCACCATCATTTGTCGTGTGTTCATTTATGGATATCTATTGGTTGCTTGATACTGTAATACAGCGCATGGGTTTGTCACAAAATGTGCATGCGAACGCATGATTCATGTATGCATTGGTAACAAATCTACGGGGTTCTGATTTACATCTCAACTCAATGTTTCTGCAATCAATTATTCCCACCTGGTTCTGACTCAACCAACCCGTCTATTATAAGTACATTTGAACTGAGCCCCCAGGTGGGTCTCAAAGCACAGGTTCCGAACGAGGCCAAAAACGAGGCCCGAACGAGGCCAGAAAATAGCTTTGGAAACCCCTCAGCTCATGGTGATATCCTGCAGCCATTTAGCAGCAGCCCAGCATCAGCCTACAGCAGCCTAGCAGCAGGCCAGCATCTATTCTAATTAGATGAATCGATGCAACTACTCTAGAATGGCACCCCCCCGGCAGGGCCACATATGAAATGAATTTGCTCGACGGATTTGCTCGACGGTCACTTGAATGAGCCAGGCATGACAAAACAACAAGTTCACCAGTGTAAACACAAGCTAAATGAAGCAATAATTACTTCTGAAGCATCGTTTTCTATCTTACGCAACTGCTCCACAGCAACTAAACACATGTTGGGGCGACTTTCCCGGGAAATCTCCCCCAACTAAACGCAAGATTTTGGATCGGGCGGGGTGAGTTCACTATAAGCAAGTAATACAGTGCATGGGTTTGTCACAAAATGTGCACCCCCCCAAAACAATGGTTTATCATAATTGTGTCCTCTTCTAAATTGCCATAAGATGTGGCAGAGCGCAGGCTGTATCCCCCTTGTTCGCATGACAAAAGTGTCGCACATAAAAACAGTCAAACAAACAAAAAAACCTTTGGTACAATCTGCAAACCAGCTTCTAGGCGGTGTTTATGACTATATAAAGAGGATAGGATATATGATAGAATGTGTTCTTATAGATATTTTCTCTTCAAAAAATTGAAGTATGCCACATTATACCTTCATTTCAACAAATTCTGACTGTGGAATCCACGACAACAATAAACCATCCCCAATTATCAACCATAAAACTGGGCTCTGGAATATATGAATCCTAAGGTATTCGGGGCATACTAAATTTATAAACAAATAGTGGGATGAATTGGGATGGTTATTACTATGGATCTCCCATTCAAATCCTTCAATAATTCTCCCAACCAAAAACGCATAAGAAAAATGATTCTAGGACATGTTATTATACTATCATGTATACAGATCTACCAATTTATAAATACAGTAATTTATAGAATATTCATCCATATTTCTAGATCATGTTTCCACTCCGAAAAATTCCCACTTTTCCCAGGAAAAATCCTACTGACCCGCCTCCAAGCCACGCCAGGCCAACGCGAGATGCAGCACAGCCAGCAGTGCAGCAAAGATGTAGCAGCGCCGGGGAAAGCGACCCTCGCGGCCCATCAACATGGAGGCCTGTGGAATCTGCGATCTTCCATCATGGCGATATATCCGTCTAGTTCATGGTTATATATCTATGATTAATGGTGGTATATCTATATACTATATACTGTATACTTAATGCTGATACATCTATACGGTCATAGTTCACCAACTTCAGATGCTGGTTGCCGAAGGATTGAGGAATTTTTACCGGACATGTTGGAGAATGTCGAAAAGGGACAATCTGCGGATGGATTCTTGATGAATCGTGAAAGATGTTGCAGAGATTGAAAAAACAAACACAAGTCTCGGGATCTTGAAGAAGTTGGACAAAGTTTGAAGATGCATTTAATCAAGGGAAATTCGCGGAGACATAACACGATTTGGGAAGCTGACGTGGCTGACTTCGAAAAAAAAAAAACGATTTGGGATACAAGCATCATGTCCCCTTATGTTCCCCAGTAAATTTGCCATTGTTTCCCAAATCTCTGAACCCATTTGCTCAACCACCCCACGAATCAAAAATCCATGGCACCAGTTGCGGCGCGAGGATTATGGCAGCACCTCGCACATGCGAGGCATCGCCGTGGCAGCGTCAATCCACATGAAATGGTACCTATATGAGATTGTCTGAAAACAGGGTATCGCAAAACTCTCTGGTTAATCAATCATCTTCCAAATAAAGAATAGCCATTTGAATATTCCATTTTCAGACATGTCCATTAGCTAGAAATCAAGTTGGTCATATTATAGTTATATCAGTTATCATGATTATAGATTTACCGTGGCTAGATATATTATACATAATGATTATCTAAATTATCCATGATTATAGTGGATAAATATATAATGATATATAACGTAAACAAGCACGAAAGGTAGCTCCAGTGGGGTTACCTTGAGTTTTGCTTTACGAAGTAAAGGGGAGGGCGCCAGCCCCGTTACCTGATTATTCACGAGATTGCTAGTCATTTCAGTACACCCCCCACACACCCCCTCCGCGCCCCCACGCACCCTAAGAGCAAACCCAAAACATTGTAATTTACAGTATGCTTGTCCTTTTCGGATATAGAAACTACAGTACATCTTGCAACATGGTGAAACCAGCGTAAATATCAGTGTTTTTGCCAGGTGCTGACCAAAAAACACTGTAAATACCGTGTTTTTTGCTACCAGAGGCAAAAAAACATCGTAAATACCAAGGTTTTGGGTTTCCAGCCCGCCAAAAACATCAGTATTTACGGTGTTTTTTGCTCCGAGAGTTGCAAAAGCACACGAAAACAAAACCTATTTGACGATTTTCGGCCGCTACGGGACTGAGAAAAAAGCTGCCGGGGCAGCAGCAACAAAAACGACAACGACAACAACAACAACAACAACAACAACAACACCAACACCAACACCAACAGCACCAAAACCACCAACAGCACCAAAACCACCAAAACCACCAAAACCACCAACAACACCAACAGCACCAACAACACCAACAACACCAACAGCGCCAACAACACCAACACCAACGCCAACGCCAACGCCACCGCCACCACCACCACCACCACAACAACAACAACAGCAGCAACAGCGACAACAACAGCGACAACAACAACAGCAGCAACAACAACAGCAGCAACAACAACAGCAACAGCAGCAACAGCAGCAGCAGCAACAGCAGCAACAGCAGCAACAGCAGCAACAGCAACAGCAACAACAGCAACAACAGCAACACCAGCAACAACAGCAACAACAACAACAGCAACAACAGCAACAGCAACAATAGCAACAGCAACAATAGCAACAGCAACAATAGCAACAGCAACAATAGCAACAACAACAATAGCAACAACAACAACAACAACAACAACTGCAAGCTCTAGATCGCAGTGTTCCCTGCCGGACCCGAACAGCAACCTCTGGATCGGAGTGATTCCCGCCGGACTTCAACCGCGCACACCGGATCAGTGTGTTGCCCGCCGGACCTCAACTACAAAGGATCTCCGAAGATATACCCGATAGAATGCCACAAAGAATTTCATAAAATATATGAGATAAAATGCGAACGCCAGATGGAATGTCAGAAAATATGTCAAAAAAGTGTCGTTTGGTGGTACTTCCTCGAAGAAAGTAATTTGTTCCGAAGGCTTTCAAAAATTGATTTAAGACAGCCAAAATGACGCCTTGTGGGGCCCTGCGCGCATCATCGCCATCAGCAACAACAGAAACAACATCAAGCATTTGAACTTGGATTCTTTTTGGATACGCATTTTGCACCAATACATATCTTATCTACAACCAGACGACGTTACGCACAGAAGCCTTTACACAGAGCAGCTTTACGAGCAGGTATTCTTACACCGAGAGGTTTGTGCACAGAGAAACTTTGTACACAGACACCTTTACACACAGAGGTTTTTACACAAAGAAGGAACTTTTTACATACCGGTGCTTTGTACAAAGATGCTTTTGCGCACATAAATACGCACATAAATAAAGGCACGTAGGCATTTTTACACACAGAACCTTTGCCACAGAGAAGCCTTTGCACAGAACAATTTTTACACACAGATTTTTTGGCACCGAAAAAAATAGACATAAAGAAAATTGTACACACAGACTGCACAAAAAAAATACACACGATTTTTGTTTGCAAGCAGAAACTTTACCCAGAACAGTTTTTACACAGCAGAGACTCTTCCGCACAGAAGCTTTTACGGACTGTTTTTTTTAAATGCACAGCAATTATTACAGACAGATGGTTTTTACACAGAAAGTTCTCCGTACAGAAGTCTTACGCACAGAAGGTTTTACGCACAACACTTTTTTACATACAGACGCTTTTATACACAGATGCCTTTACACGGAAGACAAATTGCACACAGAAACTTGTGCACGCAGCACACTTTTACACGCAACCAACTTTTACACAGAGAGGTTTTGTTTCTCCTTCTTGATCACCTACCTTTCGTGTTCTCCCTCTCAAGTGGTTATATTGTTATCTGTAAATGTTATCTATATAATTACATATCTATATCCCATCAACCAGTACATCCCCATCGACCATGACATCCGATCACTGATGTCACCAAGCCACCAGTGGCACTTTGAAGGTATCCCAGAGCAACCGCATATTGCTGCCCTGCTAGGTGCGGGTGATTAGACAAGATAAAACATGATGATAAACCATTGGATTTTGGATGATCTTGGGGTCCAGTCCCCACAGGGAAACTGATGGGACTAAGGGGCAATATAAGTCCGTTCTCTTCCGCTGTTGTGTGTTTGAAAAACAAGACCTTCCGTGGGTTGAGTTGTGGGTAGTTGTAGGGCATGAATCTATGATCTCGGCAGAAACACTCATATTGTATAATCTCTTTCCACCGTTCATACCATTGAGATGTTGAATAACGGGGGGAGGACATATCCTCGGGACATGGACAACAGAACGGCCTTGGTACAAGTCTGCCAGGCAGGACATGGTCATGGTCCTGAGCTGGGGTGACCTGGTGAGAGAACACCATAGGTGATATAAACCTTTCCGGGAAAGACTAGGGTGAAACCATAGGGAAATATAAGGGACATATGGAAATATATGGGAAATATGTAGAAAATATGATGATGAAGCCTTTTCTAAGGGATTATATTCCTAGTGTTGGATGTCTATGGCTCAAGAATGGAGTTTTCAACCTCTACTGTAAGAGTTTGGATTTTTCAAATTTTTGTGGGCCATTCAAAATCGGATGAGTCGAAAGCCGTGTGCTCTTCTGATCCTTCTGCTCACATCAAAATAACTGGGATTCATGGCTGTTCTTCCCCAAACAATTAACGAAGATCACAGGTTTTGACAATGACAATTTACATAACATGTTTATAGGGGTCAAAACTTATAATACCTATTATAGTCATTAACACAGATGTTTTGCAACCTTACTATGGGTTCAAACAATATCCCCATGAATATCCCAATTGTTGTTGCTGAAATACCCATTAAACCCCATTAAACCTTCACTGTTGCTGGTCAGCTTAACACCGGCTGGACGGATAACAATAATTTCCAAGATATTGGGTAGTATAACCCCACATAATCATCATAATCATCCGTCATATAAATAATAAAATAATCATCAGCCAGCAGGGGCTTAGCAAACGCTATTACCATCAATATCCCGGATCCCCATGAATTGGAAAAAACATGAAAAAACTATGGTTAAATCCGCCATGTTAGTTCAAGCCCATGAAATTTACCATAAATTTCACCAGCAACTATGGTTAAATCCCATGAATCCCATGGTCGCGTCCCGACAAGCCACGTGCCACACAAGGTCCGGAGCGAATCGCCCACGACCTGGAGATTTGAAGCACCAGAAAAGGGGGGATTTAGAGAGCAACATGGGGAAAGACAAGGGTGTTTTATGGTTTTCCTCACTAAAAAGGGGAGTGCACCAGAAATATCCGGAAATGTGGAGTTGAAACGAAGATTGAGGATTTAAAGTAGCGAAGTTGGGGATCCAACCAGTAAAATCGGGATCTCACTCGCAAAACGGAAGACTTCAATGTTAAAAAAGGAGAATTCAAGAGTAACGGGTCTGGAATTGTTTGGTTTTTTGGGGGGGGTTTCCTGTTCGGTCCATTTTCCTTCTATTTGCAGCATTTTGAACCTGGAAGCCGCCATTTCAACGGTATTTGCAGCATTTTTGAGTTCGAACCTCTCATTTTCCGTGGAATTTGCAACACTTTGGTGCAGTTTGCAACATTTTGGAGCTGGATGCTGCCATGTCAATGGTATTTGCAACATTCTTGAGTTCGAACCTCTATTTTCGATGGAATTTGCAACATTTTGGTGCTCGAAATGTTCATGTAACATGGTAGTTTGCAACTAGGTTCATGTAGGGTTGGTTTTAAGATGTTTTAAGCTTAGATTAGGGTTTTTGCTAGGTTTGGTTTTAGGGTTTTTAAGGGTTGGTTTTAGAAGTAGAGTTTATCTAAATGTTTTTCCAGGTTTAGTTTAGCATGTTTTTAGGGTTGGTTTTGGGGTTTGTTAGGTTCGGCTTAAAATCTATTTCGGGTTGGTTTAAGATCTATTTAGGGTTGGTTTATGGTTTATTTAGGTTTGGTTTAAGATCTATCTAGGGTTGTTTTTTAAGAATTGATTTGGGTTTTGTTTAAGATCTATATATTTGGGTTGGTTTAGGATTGGGGTTGGTTTTAGGAGTTATGTAGCCTTTTTTTTGGATCTATTTAGGGTTGGTTTAAGATCCATTGAAGATTGGTTTGGGGTTCATTTGGGGTTTGGTTTTGATGTTTATTTAGCTTTGGTTTAAGATATATTTAGGGTTGGTTTAGGATCTTTTTAGGTTTGGTTTTGATGTTTATTTAGACTTGTTTTAAGATCTATGTAAGGTTGGTTTAGGATCTATTTAGGGTTGGCGTTAGGGTTAATTTAGATTTGGTTTAGGATTTATTTGGGGTTGGTTTAGGACCTATTAAGGGTTGGTTTAAGGTTTGTTGAAGGTTGGCTTAGGATTTATTTAGGCTTGGTTTAAGAACCGTTTAGGGTTGGTTGAAAATTTATTCAGGTTTGGGATAGCATCTATTTGGTGCGGGTTTAGGATGTATTTAGGGTTGGTTTTAGGGTTCAGTTAGGTTTGATTTAGGATCTATCTAGAGTTGGTGAGAAAAATAACCATTGGTTTATGAGAAGCAGAAAAGCAGAAAAACAGATAAGCACAGAAGCTGGAAAGGCAGAAAAGTAGGGAAAAACAGAAAAGCAAAAAACAAAGAAGCAGGGAAACAAAGAAGCAAAGAAGCAGAAAAGCAGGAAAACGCAGGAAAGGATGGAAAAACGGAAAAGCAAAGAAGCAAAGAACCAGAAATAAGCAGGAAAGCGCAGTAAAGCAGGGAAAAGCAGAAAATCAAAGAAGCAGGGAAGCAAAGAAGCAAAGAAACAAAGAACCAGAAAAGCAGGAAAACGCAGTAAAGCAGAAAGGCAAAGAAGCAGGGAAAAGCAGAAAAGCAAAAACAGAGAAGCAAAAGCGGAAAAGCAGAGAAGCAGAAAAGCAAAGAAGCAGAAAGCAGAAAAACAACAGCAGAGAAGCGAAGAAGCAGAGAAGCAGAAAAGCAGAGAAGCCGAGAAGCAAAGCAAAACTGGGAACCAGAAATTTAAAAAAAAAACGGGAAAAAAAAACGAAATAAATGACCCTCCGGAAAAAGTGGATGTCGACCAACAAACATAGCATTTGACGAACATAGTTAACAAAATTGCAGAGTTGGAGTTACATGTCGGGGATAGAAGCAACCTTCGTTTAAGGTTTGGTTGGCCAACGAGGTCGCTGATTTGAACACCACAAACTGATGTTTTGACCCACAGGGACCCACATAAATGGAAAATATAGGACATCAAGGTAAAAAAAAAGTGGTTTCCCATCTTTGGTCGGCAAAATAGGACAAAAAACGGTTATGCACCAACTATTTACTTGTTGTTTCAATAATGTCCAAACAAAATTGGTCAAATAGCTGGCTGCAAAACACCATTCAGAAAATGATGTTCAAACAATATCCTCCAAAAAAAAATGGGAAAAACCCATTGAAACCGGCGATTCCAAGGTGCAGACACGGTCGAGTTGCAGCAGCTGTGGTGTTGGGAAGCACGCTGCCAGGAGTTTCAATGGCAACGAAACCTGGGTTCCCAATCACACCAAATTGTGGGGCACAAGGTCAGGAGCTCTGGCAAGCATGGAAATTCAAGCAACATTTCAATATTGTCAAATATTGGGTTGTATGTAAATAACATAAACGGAAAACCATATGAACAAATTTGTCTGTTCATACACACTTTGGTTTTTGGTTCATCAGGCGTTGTTTAAAACATTATGTTCTGTAAAAGAAAAAATAACTGATGGGCACCCCCAAATTTGGGGGCCAAACTTGGGATAGCCGTTGGATAGCCCAGCATGACCCCCAACCCGCTCAGTTTTGGACCTGAGCTGGGAGCGGTATGTTGGACCCCGGGACAAGCAAAGCTGTTTGCCGTTTGCCACTGCTGATTGAAGTCAAGACCCAAATAAGCAATTGAACCCGAAATAAACAACGCGGAGAAACCCCAAAATGGACAAAAGAATGCACACAAAGGTTCCACTTCCCAAGTATGTGTATACCTATGTATAATTATGTACTGTATACATGTGCATTTGTGTTTTCACAGACATCTATTCTCACACACACACTAGACAAGAATGGATCATTATATGATCCGGCAGGAACTGAATCCTGAAACATGCAAATCTGATCCTGAATAGTTTCCACGTCCACGATCTTCATCAAAAATACATCGGCGACGAGGTTTTGACGAAATAATCCAAATACATCGGCGACATGGTCGGCGAAATAATCCAAATAATCGAAAATACTATCGGCGACATGATCTCGGCGAAAATACTGAGGAAGGTTCAGATGCAACTGAACTAATCGTAAATGACCAAAAATGATTCCAGATTGCGACAACAGTGCAGCAACATGACAGCTTGTTCAACAGTTCAAACTGAGTTCTGCAGGTACACACCAGGACGTCTCCCGATGCATCACCAGAGAATGCGGGCGTCTTCGTTGGCAGTGATCCCACAGACTCTGTCACTGCCCCCTGCACTAGGTTTAAAAAGGGAGAGGACAGAAGGAAGAAAAAGAGAGAAGTTTTACATCTATTCAGATGTTACACACACACACACACCCGGCCAGAGCCGGGTCAACCCTGAAAGGCAAGAGGAAGAAAAAAGCGGACACACGAAGGGCAAAAGGCCAAAAACAGCGCAGGGGGGGGAGGGGAACAGACGGACCTCCGGAACCAACCTACACGGCGAAACGGACCTGACCAAAACAGCGCACGCACCTAAACCCCACGACACATTACGGAGAAGCACGCGGGGGAATTAGGGACCAAATGGGGGACTAGTTGATGACAGACAGGAAAACCAAAACAATTAGTAAAACAAACAGGATTCAGCTCCTAGACCTAAAGTTCGTGCGTTGTGCCAATCCAGGCCCGTGTTCAAGTCAGCCACAAGGGCATATAACGGCTTTCAAGTTCCAGCGAATTAGGTGCACGATATGTTTCACCTCACCAGACAACCATCAAAAGAAAGAGGACCACACCTGGAAGTCGTGTGCCTGCCTGGTTCCTTTGTCATGGCATGATGCTGTGTCGCTGTGACATTGCTGCAAAAAAGGAGGTTTCTGAATGTTCAGCACGGCTTCACAGTCACAGAGGTGTATTCCACGAGGTTTCACAGGGGACCGCAGGATCAGCGGGACACTCAGAAAGCGGTGCAAAACGGAAAGGCCAGCTGTTGCACTTTGAATTACCAACTTAAAATGTGTTAATTCGGCGGTCAGGACAGTCATCACTCACCCTAAAGAGGGTTGCCTCAAATGGCTCCATGGCACCATGTCGGAGCCACCATGGAAATCACACTAGACAAGAATGGATCATTATATGATCCGGCAGGAACTGAATCCTGAAACATGCAAATCTGATCCTGAATAGTTTCCACGTCCACGATCTTCATCAAAAATACATCGGCGACGAGGTTTTGACGAAATAATCCAAATACATCGGCGACATGGTCGGCGAAATAATCCAAATAATCGAAAATACTATCGGCGACATGATCTCGGCGAAAATACTGAGGAAGGTTCAGATGCAACTGAACTAATCGTAAATGACCAAAAATGATTCCAGATTGCGACAACAGTGCAGCAACATGACAGCTTGTTCAACAGTTCAAACTGAGTTCTGCAGGTACACACCAGGACGTCTCCCGATGCATCACCAGAGAATGTGGGCGTCTTCGTTGGCAGTGATCCCACAGACTCTGTCACTGCCCCCTGCACTAGGTTTAAAAAGGGAGAGGACAGAAGGAAGAAAAAGAGAGAAGTTTTACATCTATTCAGATGTTACACACACACAATAGTTGTAGACACGCATGGTCATACCAGATAGTGTCCGGCAGGTTCCAGGGCGGAAGTTTCGAAAATAGGAAGTGACAATAAGAAATCAATGGCCTATAGGAACTTTTTGTGATGGAGAAGCCATGAGCGGTTGAAGTTGTGAGGTGGGTCAACGACTGAGCAAATGGTGGTTGAGAGGCCAATGACTGGACATGAAAGAATCCGTGCACAACTGAGTGAACGAACCACCTATTGGAAAAAACTATGTATGGGACTTTTTGGTACTTGAAGCAGATGACATGTTCTCTATATTTCTATGTCAAAAACATGTGCTCTTGGCAGGTGACATGGGCAAACGTAATTTTTAGAATACATTTGACTACACATGTCATGTGAGCATAATATGATAAAACGTTTAACAATGATTTTCATATTACGGTAGCCACGGTGGAGACATACCCCATTTTCCAAACCCATATATATATATCCATAAATAGATAGATAGATTAGATAAGATAAGATAAGATTAGATTAGACTAGATAAGATAAGATAAGAATAGATAAGATGAGATAAGATAAGATAGATAAGATAGATATTTCATGTACACAGCCCCAGTACCACCGTAGTTAAAGCAATACCATGGCACGGCTGGCAGCACTAGCATCACTGGCCTGGAGCAGTGGAGCCCCAGGTCTGTCCAGATGAATAACGGAAATGGGTTTGACTACATATGGGCTACATAATACTATTGATATTCAGTGTATGTATGATGATGTAAAAAAACAGTATCCCAAATTATAGCAAGTCTAATGGGAAACATGATGAAAGTCGATGGAGCTGACATCCCACTGCGGATGAACCAGCACTACTCCGAGACCTCCTGGGAGATAACCAACAAAATTAATTGGTTAACCAATAAGAAAGGGTACATTCATGGCCCATAATGGCCCATATATATCATACATATATATTATATAATTACATATAGTTACTATTATAGTTTTGTATAGTAGGCGTAGCTGGTTGGCGGTTGAGCCATTTAGCCACCCCTCCAAAAAGTTGGGAAATTCATGGGGGCATTGGCGCAAGTTAGTAGGATGACTGAAGCCACCAACCAGAAATGGCAACGTTTAGAGCAACATCAGGAAATTGTCACACCAAACATTGGCATTTTGTCCTTGGAAAAATGGGGAGCAGTTTCAACTAATTCTCATATGTAAGCGCTTCAAAGGTTGCTGTTTAAACAGTCAATTTGTTCCCAAACAATTAGCAATGTGGAGATATGTCCAGTTTGAATCAAGACTAGTACAAACATCAATGAATGTAGGTGTGATGTGGATAAAAAGGAAATGATATGGTTAAGATCCAGTGAATTGTCCAGTCATTCTGTTGTCAGGGCATCAGTGTCCTTTACCAAAGAAACAAATTGGTCAATTAACATCCATGATCCTAGCTAGGGATGACCCTAAACATTATCACAAACCGGACCAAGCTAGTGTTCTTGCTCAAATCACAACCCTTACACACCAAAGATCTTCGTCAAATATCAAAATATAACCTGTTCAGAGGTGGATCAAATCTTTGTTCGTCATTCGGAGTACTGTATCCTGTTCATCCAAAATCATATGCAAGAGTTTCCAATCTGCACAAACGATAAATCAATCCTAAATCAATGCGGAATCTGCTCCACAAAAATTGAGTTTCACCGGCCAGCCGCGATGGAAAACTATAATTCAGGTCGTACATGATCGTACATCAACATGCACCATATCAAGCATCATCTTGACCAACAATATCTCCAGATCTTAGATATTTTTAAATCATTCTAAATCAATATCAGTGTATCCTGAAGGTGCAACCCCAATGGCCAAGCCGCATCGGCATACCACCCAAAATGCCAAGTTGATCAATTTGGACCTGTTTCCAGACAAGCCAACAAACTCAAAACTATATCCTATCATATCCCTATTGATATCCTGTTAAAAGGCTATTGAAAAACCTATTGATATGTCGTTAATATCTCTTGGATTATCCATGGAATAAACCAGATGATATGCCATGAATATCCGGTTAAATCCCGTGTATCTGGGCAATTTTTGTAACAACTCGCTAACCCGAAAAGTTCGGCCATTTTGGGATACCCCAGGGGTAAACCAACGTGGATGTGGAAAACCTTTCCCCAGGAACATCATCTACAAATGGTTGATTTTCCACATCGAGCTATTAGTTTACCCTAGGCTAATTGGAGGTGTCCTAAGTCATGTGCCAGTTATTCCCAGTTATCCATTTCTAGATGGGATGTTCCATTACAGTATCCATCCAGATTCATCCACCCAGCTGAGTACCGCCATGGCAGAAACCTCCAAGGCCGGCGCCTCCGCCCGAAGCGGTCCGACAAACGCCCCACCAGGGGCGACAGGAAGAGGTCACTGAGGGCCACCAGAATGGCGCCGCGACCTGCTGGACTTAGATGGTGTTGAACGGATGTATGGTGAATATATCAATGGTAAAAATGTTGGCTCAATGAATATCAATAGCATACCCCAATGTACCATTTGGATATGTCAATATTGATACTTTCAATGGTTTAATGAGTATCAATGGTCTATGAATGAATAACAATATCCCTCAATTATTAGGCCACTGATATCCATTAAATATATATATATGTGTGTGTTTTCCCAGAAAATATCAATGGCTACCAATGGATATATAATGGGCATATAGTGCAATTTTAGTGAAAAAGGCGGTAAAAATGGATCAATTGATACCAATGGCCATTTCAAGTACCTAAATTGGTACCTACTATATATGCATATTATATATATATAAAGCTTATATAAGGCCTGTGTAAGGGGGATATGTCACCAAGATATGGTTTTTTTGCTACAGTACTTCTATTCTAGGTTCCTGAAATTCCAATGCAAATGGATATATAGTGGGTATATAGTTAGTACGTACACAGAGGGTTTGTAGTTATAGATATCAATGGATATGAATGAATTAATGGATATACTAATGGGATGATAATTGATATCAGTGGGATATGAATGGGGTTAATTGTAATGGCTACCCATGGGATATTAATGGTGTATAACAATGGGACATTAATCCCATCCCCGCAATATTAAAATCTCCCCTAAATCGTCCCAAACGTGTGTAAATTCCCTCCTAAACCATGGTTTCTGGGTGGGTGTTTAATATTGGTGGAAGGGAATACGAATTACTGGGAATAATGAAATAATGTATATGAATGGTAGTTTAATGAATATCAATGGTGGTATTAATGGGGTTACACTTGATGTCACTGGGATATTATTTAATGAGATTTGCATGGATATCAACGATATATGATATATCAATGTTGATTTATATAATTAATATTAATTGTTGTAAATATTGGGGTTACAATGGATATCTCTGGAATGTCAATGTGGCTGTACACTGGGATATGCATGGGGCTACAATGGGGTGTTGCTGGGGTTGTAGTGGTTGTCAGTCGGATGTTGATGGGGTTGTAATGTATATTATGTAATTGGATTTTAACCGGGTTACAATGGATATCAATGGATATATTAATGGAGATGTAATGGATATCATTGTGAGTTTAATATGCTTACACCAGATATAAATGGTATATTGATGGATACGTATGAGGTTATGATGGAAAGAATTAGACATTAATGGGCATTTTCATGGGATATTCATG
Source organism: Cladocopium goreaui (assembly GCA_947184155.2). Lineage (NCBI taxonomy): Eukaryota > Dinophyceae > Suessiales > Symbiodiniaceae > Cladocopium > Cladocopium goreaui. The sequence goes on along the minus strand of CAMXCT020005001.1, from coordinate 896,156 downwards.
AGATTTTTGTGCGTGATTAAGGGGGATAGAGTGGATGGGCCATAGTTAGTTCGCTGGTTTTGCTTAGCTGCGGGACTCACGGCTCGGTGGCGTCTTTCTATGATCGTAAGTGGTGAGCCATGATGTATGTACCCACTTACTTATGAATGGCTATTATCAATGGTTATTATATGGTTAATGATGGTTAATAATTGTTAATGATGGTTAATAATAATCTGGTTGGTGGTTGCCAGCGGGCGCACAGGCGCCTGGTAATTTCGTGTGTTTTCTATGTAAATGGGTTCGTTGTTAACGTTCATTGGACTTGCGCACTTACGTGATGCTACGCTACTGCACGTTCTCTTCAATTTACAAACTACGTGATGCTAGCTACTGCACGTTCACGTCAATTAATTTACACAACTACGTGATTTACGTGACTGGGGGGGGGGTGGGTCGGTGGGTGGGGGTGGGGGGAATGTTAACGTTCAGGGATGCACACTTACGTGATGCTATACGCTACTGCAAGTTCTCTTGCATTTACACAATCGTGATGCTACGATGCCACGTCTCTTCAAGTAATTTATTCCACTCTACGTGATGCACGTTGACTGGGGGTGGGGGGTGGGTGGGTGGGTGGGGGGGGGGATGTTAACGTTCATTGGACTTGCACACTTACGTGATGCTTCGCTACTGCACGTTCTCTTCAATCTTCACAGAAAAGTGAAGACTTTGGTGGGGTCAGAGGTGAATCCATCTCTGCGACGTCGTTGTTTCCAATATGTGTGGAGATGTAATCTCCGAACATGTACACCACTGGTCATGCTGAAAGAGCTGGCAAAGTTGGTGAAAAACAAGGATGCCGGCTGTCTCGCCGCCCCCAGAAGGGTCAACGACTGATTTTCCCTTTTTCCCTGGAAATTTGCTTCTCGCTGTGGTTTCGGAGTGATGCACTGTCTGTTCCACCTGAACCAGAGCTTCAAATTCACTGTGTTTTCCAAGGCTTTTTATTCCTCTTTTAAAATGTACTGTTTTTTTCCATGGAAAGTAAGGTTGTTTTTAAGGTCCGAAAAAAAAATGGAGTTTATGCAGGAGATATACATTTACACATGTATATATATATATTTATATTTATTTATTTATATATATTTATATATCTATCTATCTATCTATCTGT
>CAMXCT020005001.1:802500-890000 GCA_947184155.2 Cladocopium goreaui | reverse complement strand
CCCACATTTTGTCCACGGTCCTTCCCGGGTCCCGAACTCAGCAGCAACGCTCCCAGCTGATGCGCTAAGATCTGATAGAGGCGTCGCCGCCTCCGACGGAACTGAGTTGGAGGGGTTGAATTACGTACAAATTTGTCTAATTTATACACACATGTATAGTATATACATGTATGTTTTTTATACGATTTTAAATATGCAATATATCTATAGAAATATGTGTAATTATCTGTTTTTGTTTTGGTTATGTATATTTACATTATTTATATGTATATTTTTTTATGTTATTTATATTTATATTATTTATATTTAAATCATTTATATTTATATTACCATATTATTTTATATTATTTAGATCTATATTATTTACATTTATATATATTATTTATATTTAAAGTTGTTAAATCTATATATTATCTATGTTTATATTATATTTAAATGCATTTATTCATTTATATGTCAAGGCGGTGGTTTCCTGAGGGGGGTTGCATTTTGGAGCATCAAATCTTCAGGTTTGCTAAGATTCATTTTGCATGACCCTGGCGTCACTTTTTTGTGGCAGGCGGAATACTTTAGACAGATGGCGTGGAAAAATCGCATTTACGGCCAAACCAGAGGAAAAAAAAATGGAATGGAAAAATTGCAAGGCCACAAAACGCATTGGTACGAGGTCGTCAGCTTTTGTCTCAACTTTCCATTTCTAAAAGAGTGTCGCAGAATTGTTTCGTTTTTGACCCTGTCAAGCTCAAAAGATTACGAAGTCTCGCAGAATTGCTTGGTTTTTGATTTTGTCCAATTCAAGAAAAGGAGGAAGCCTCGCAGAACTGCATCGTTTTTGACACTATTTAGTTCAAAAATTGAGGGGGTCTCGCAGAACTGCTTCGTTTTGGACCTGTCACTTGCCACTTTTGAAGGAAGTCTGACAGAATTCCTTCCTTTCAGAGAGATAAATAAACACATAAATAAATAGACAGATAAACAGGTAGACAGATAGACAAATAGACACGTATACAAGTATACAGTCAGATAGTGAGATAGCCAGATAGACATATAGACAGATAGACGGATGGACAGATAGATAGATAAATAGATAGATAGATGGATGGATAGATAGATAGATAGACAGACAGGTAGATATATAGACAGACAGACAGACAGACAGATAGATAGATAGATAAAGGAAGAAAAAAGAAAGAAAGAAAGAAAGATAGATAGATAGATAGACAGAGAGACAGAGAGACCGAGAGATAGATAGTCAGATAGCCAGATAGACAGGTAGACAGATAGTTCGACATACAGATAGATAGATAGATAGATGGATGCATGGATGGATGGATGGATGGATGGGAAAGAAAAAAGACAGATAGATGGATGGACGGATAGATAGAAAAGTGGAGAGATAGAGAGATACATAGGTAGGTAGATAGATAGATTGATAGGCTGATAGAATAACAGATTGAGAGATGGAGAGATAGAAGGACAGACAGATAGATAGACAGATAGTTAAATAGATAGGTAGACAGACAGACAGACAGATAGATAGATAGATAGACAGATAGATAGATAGGTAGATAGATAGGTAGATAGATAGGTAGACAGACAGATAGATAGACAGACAGACAGATAGGTAGGTAGATAGATAGGTAGGTAGATAGCTAGGTAGGTAGGCAGATACAAAGATAGAGAGAGAGAGAGACACAAAGAGAAGGAGACACGGAGAGATAGAGAGATAGAGAGACTCAGAGCCTCAACCACCTTGCGATCCATCAGCGGGTTCGCTCTGCCATCCATGCATCACAACAACTCACCTCTCCTATATATATATATATATATACAATATATTGAGTTTCCTATCTTTGAAACTTCCGCCACCGCCTTGTGCGGTACCAATATGTACACATATATATATATATGCGATGTGCTATGTATGTGTGTAAATATGCACAGGAGTCACACAAGCTTGGTTTCTTCAACATGTTGTGTTCGGAAATGAAGGCCTTAATCATGGGTCAGCCCATCTGATTTCCAAGAGGAAACTCGCACAGGTATTGGGCAAATAACGAATCTAAACAAATTGGTGTTAAATATGATGATATGAATGATATGTGTAAATATATATATATACGTACGTATATATCATGGGTGTATCTATCACGTCAGTCAAAAAAATGGATGATACGTCTGTACGTATATACGTCAGTACATAGACACAAATGATGCCAATAGTTTAAACACATGAAAAGTATGTTGGGTATTTTGACGTTTAACCAACAAAATAGGAATATCATGATGTCAACCAGCAGAAAACCTAAGCCAATCATCCCAAATTATTGGTCATGTTGTTCATGTGGAAACGCAGGGTTGAAAGGGGCACCCCAATTGTCCAAAACATTTGTTTACCTCCATCTTGTTGCAATTAAATATCCCATCAAATAATCCATTGTGCCATCACTCTCCCCATGATACCTCCATGTCCCCATGTTTACTTATTAAATCAGTTAAATCAAATGAAATCCACCCATATCCACACGTTTCAGTTAAATCCACCCGTTTTTTACAGAGACAAATCATTCCCCGAGGTCAACTCAGGGGCTCCACCTGGTGCTTCGCTCCAGCTCATCCAAAGCCCAGGAGGACTTGGCACTGACGAAGCGCCTCGGCGCTCGGACTCTGGCGCTGTGTCACCATGGGGGATACCATGTCCTTCAGCCATTTCAATGGGGAAAATGGTGATGAACTTAGCACGGTCAAAACGCAGAACGCAAACGTTCCGAACGCAGGGGGGGTTATAGTGGTTTTTGGCTCCGGAAGCCTCCCAATCCCTTTTTTGCTCCTTGCAGAAAGGATCCACTGTGTCACAGAGGGCTTTTCAACCATTTTTCAAAGTCTTCTTGGACCTCTGTAAATAGCACTACGATAAAAATTGTGAGGTCAGAACGTTTTTCTTTCAGAGAAAAAAAGGATCCAAAAAGGAAACCTAACTTGCCCCACAAACTTGGTGAAGCCAGAACCTTTTTTGCTTCAGCCAAAAAAGGATCCGGAGTTGGGAAGATCAACTTTCTGGTGGCTTCATCCACCATTTTGAGCCCATAAAAACTCTCAAAATCCTTTCTTATTTGGAGGGTAAAAGGTTTCAGTGTCCAGGCCAGGAAATACATTAACTTTGGATCACTGGAAAAAGAATCCACTCAGAACGCGCGTTCTGGAACGCGAGTTTTTAAATCGCGCGTTCCGAACGCCAAACCGTACCGAAGGAACGTGCTAAGGTGATGAACCATTGGATGATGGAATGAGGTACCATGAGGTACCATGAGGTACCATGAGGTACCACCCTGTTTTCAGACAAGACATGTGGAATTCATGAATGTGGGTGTTTTGGACAAATCTAATGGGCAACTGATGAATTCGGGTATGAGTTCTGACACACCCGAATATATCCCACGAGGTAACCCCAGTAGGTGATATCCCCATGATACTAGCGATCATGTGGGGGATCCGTCATCAAAATAGCCCTTTAAATCCTCATAGCCATTCACATCCCATTATCCCAGTATTATATAATTTGTCATGAATATCCTACTGAATCCATGTGGGATTGACAAATTCACTAAATCCATCTAAATCCCATTTGATTTGTCCAAAACATATGCCCATTGAGGAAGGATTTGTAATATTTGTACAACTTGAGGTAGCCCATTTTCAAACAAATGTCGCCATGGGAATCTATGGGACAAATCCCTTGCACCTTCGTCACTTCTCCCCAAATTGTCAACGGTAGTAGTTGGCAGTAGGAGTAGGATGACCAGAATGTGACACTGGCTGTCTATTGAGCCACCCCCTGAAAAAAATGTGTATATAACTTTTGAGGCGATCACCAGTCTACAGAAGTAACACATACTTGAAAACATCAACATACTTGCAATCAACAAATAAAATTTGGGAGGCGAGGTCGAACTTTTAAGGATTTTAAGGATGGCATGTCAGGATTTGTTCGAAATCAGGACAAATTCAAGTAGATTCAACATGGGTATGGGTGAAACATAGAGTAGCCACAAGACTTGGTGGCTGATGTGGCTGCTCTTCATGGATCAGTTCAAGTCTCAAATTTTGACCCATATAGATCCAGTAGCATTTTTGACCAAATGCCAGTAATACATAGTAATATACCCGTTGCTGCAAAGCGGTGAAGCTACATTTTCCCAATCTTTGTGCATTTAATTACATGTTGCCAGTCATTTTGCCAGTAATTTTGCCAGAAATCCCCATTTAACTGGTCGGTGAAGCAAGGCACTCAGGCGATTTCTCGTCCATCGCATCAGCATCAGGCCGTGGCAACACGATCGCTGGATAGCGAGAACATTAAAAAAACAAGCGAGTTAAATAGATTGATTATTATAGGAATATATATATATAGGTAGATATATAGGTAGATATTATTATATAGGAATACTATATGAATATATGAATATCTCCTAGTAATAGGATGTAATAGGTAGATATCTCCTATGAATAGGATTGAATAGGTAGTTAGTATTTGAAAACTCAATTCATACCCAATATGAAACATAGATTACTTGGTGGTCTCAACAGCCCCGATAAATCTGAATGGTGCCAAATCTCCAGGTGTCCAAAACTGGAGACTCACCAGGATGGTTCTACACCGATTTGGCAGACCATCAAACCAGTGTGAAGCAAACAATTGCTTTACAACCTTGCTGATGTTCTGATGGTCTTTCAAAAGCTCTTATTTCTGGTGTCTATCTTATATCTTCCTATCTTATCTATCTCTATATACCAGCGAGAGATTGTATACCAGTGTAGCATTCGTAAGACCCTGGCATTGTTCTGAGGATTCAGCCGTCGCCAAGATTTCGGCAACTTGAACCGTGGCAAACAGTTTGGACCACTTGAGGAGCCCGCAGAAGATCTTCAACCACAGCCCATGCATGTGTATATATATATACCTCTGTACACATGTATACGTGTGTGTAGCGGGGTAGTGTATGTGCGTATTATATATATATACACCCATAATATAATATGCATATATATATATATTGGTATACAAATATAGATAGAGATAGATAGATATTCACAGTACGTGGTAAATACAGGATCCATTGAGGTATATAGATCTAAAATCTGTTCAAGCTAAATTGAATATACAGTATATAAATACATATGTACATCATGGGTGATCATTTATTTGTATCACATAGCTGATCGCGTCTGTATCGTCTATCACTTCTTCGTCAGACTTTAGAGATGACCTTTGGGGTTGTCTGATTAGTGGTTGATAGCCATTTTGGGAGTATTCCCTATTTTCAGACAAACCTATTTAATCCTATTTGCCCATTTCTTGCGTATATTCTGAAATGTGAAACATGGAAAATGAAAATCTATGTGCGAGTCAATCCGCATGGGGGCTTTGTTGTGTGTAATCAGGGTTACCTCTCTATTCAAATGAATAAGCAAGTGCGGAGTGTCCACAAGTTAACATACATGTTCCCAAAAAGTCCTTCACTTGCGAAAGACTTGTGTTTAGTGATCACACAATCTATCAGTGAAAAGAAAAATTTGGTATACTGTATATATATATACATGAAATTATATGTATATGATCGTATATGCAACAAAAGTATACAAAAGTAAGGATGGTGCCGTGGGTCACATGTCTGCAAACCTAAAGCAGCAAAATAGTGCTGACTGATCATTCAAGAAAAAAGAAACCAGCAGTGTTAGCTGATACATTGTCGTACAAGACAAGGTAGAACCCATGTAGAACCCATGTAGAACCCATGTACCGCAATATTCACAACCTTGGGAGATTCCCCTTCCATATCCAGCAAGGATCATATTCTGTTTGACACGAATCACAAATGCATACAAATGCAGACAAATGACATGAAGAGGTTGTTCTCCGCTCACCAGGCCATGAATGGCCATGAAGTGGCGAAAAGGAAGCCTTACCAGCACATTACATGTTCTGCTTAGGGGACATGACAGGTTGACAAATGAAGCCCCAATGATATCCATTGATATCCCAGGACCTTTTCTCCATTGGTGAATCGAATCTTTGTCACCAGGAAAGGGAGCGTCGCAACATTGGGCGACGTCAAGCTGCGGGCCCTCGCCCCCTTTCGGAAGTCTTCAACAACCTTCTGCTTGGGTGATGTTTGAAGCTACCAGAATGGGACATGTGTAACCCACGTCACACCTACAGTTCGTGATCGTACTTGCGTATGGCATAGCTTGATGAAACAGCGGTGAAGTTAGAATGTGGGAAGTTCCATCTCATTCAATGGAGAGGCAAGCAAGTCGTTGTCGCCTAAATGACTACACTTTCATCATATGCTGGTACATGCAGGCGCTTCCATACTGATGCCATTGTGTTTTGCTTGTCTAGCTTTCTGATGGGCACACTTTCTCTTCGAGAGAATTTGCATACTCATATGTGTGTTTCATTTCTAGCTTTATATTCACCCATCACATTCTGAATACAAGCATTGCAGCATTACTGTCCACCACTGTTAGTGAAAAGAAAGATGTTCAACATTGGAGAACGGTGCCTACCTTTGCTCCCCCATAAAAATGATCATGATTAATTGATTGATTCATTGATTGATGATGGTTCCTCCATGCATGCATCGTTGGAATCAAACCCTGAAATTCCCTGAAACCAAGAGGCAAACTTCCGGGGCCGGCCAGGGCCTCCAACTTCAAGACGTCTCCGCTTACTCCCGCGGATCGCAGGTGCAACCATTGTGATCCAGACAGCCTATGATGCTCCGGCATTGCTTCTACCACCGTTAACAGAACTTTCTGCGGGGCATCATTCTTGGTCACTCGCAAACGAATCGTGGGAAACTGCGCATGACGTGCCAAACTTTAGGCATTTCGGCCAAAGCTGGGCGAGTGAACGCGCTACAGCCATTGGCGGAGTTGGTGCTGTATATCAATGGATTGTTTAAAGGAATATCTTAATCGGAAACCATGGATTTGAACAATTGTAGTTGTTCCATGTTGTTCCCATCATGCAAGTCTAGGAGTCTATGAATCTCTATGGTTTTGAACTATTGTTTCCTTGTGGTAAGACTACAGGCGCTTCCTCAGGTCTCCAAATTTTGCTCAGGCTCCTAGTTGAGAACGCGGCTGAAGATGCCCCGCTTGGAACTGACCCTACACAACTCCCTGAAAAAATCTATAAGCTATTAAAATAGTGGTAAATCTATAGTTGTTCTATCTATAGTAAATCTATAGTAAACAAACAACTATTGAATCTAGCCTCTTCCGAGCCTTTTTGGGATTTTCTATAATCACATGTAGCAAGCATGATGGTGAAAACAATGGTGAAAAGGTTTTAAAAAAAAATGCACAGATGATCAGTTTAAAACAAGTTCCAAAAAAATGTGGAACAAAAACATTTGGCCGCTTCGATCTGGTACCAATCATGTTGGGCCAAAACTATACAGCTACACCATCCAAAATCATGCTGATACATTTTGATATAAACATCATATATATATGTGTGTGTGTATGTATGTATGTATGCATGCATGCATGCATGCATGCATGCATGCATGCATGGATGTAGGTAGGTAGGTAGGTAGGTATCTATCTATCTATCTATCTATCTTTCTATATATATATATACATGCCGCGTTTCTTCCGACAAATTTTCCAATTGTTCTCATCTCCGGTTGACAATTCGAGAAGCCTATCCCATTCCTATGCCACTACTATGACTGACTAAAAACAAACAAGTACAGTACAATTATTTGCACAGTAAAATGGTTGCTCAAATGTCACAAATGTCACCAGAAAATCCAGGATGCCCAGTACATTGGATCATTGGGATGTATTTCAACAATTCCAGTACAAAAGGCTTGAACAAAGCCCCGAAGCCACGCGTTACACACGTTCCGCAGATTGCTCCTCCTTCTGGGAGGTAGATCTATCCTGGCGAAGGCGAAGGCGGGAGGGATGAATTGATCGACAAACAGAAGAAATGGTATTTGATGGTAGTAAACCATATAATAAATGTATAGGAATGGATAGAAATGGTACTTCCATGCTTCCAGAAAGAGGTTTGATGGTAGTAAACCATACCTGGTTCTGACGAACATGGTCACACGGTAAAGAGCATCACCATCCACAACCAGTGCAGGGCCCAGGCAATTGTTGAGAGAGGCCAGTTTGCGCAGCGCTTCATACGAATGGACTCTGTATGCTAGGGACGACTTCATTCAAAATATATCTATAGAAACAGGTCGTATACTTTGCGCAGAATGTGATATCCGAATCATCAACAACTCAGCAGTCCTCAAAGTGCAAGCATTCTAGTACTTGTATGTCATTCCCATGACAAACAATCTACATAAAAGGCATTCGGATTATGTAGTCATCCCAGTGGTTTGGATGAAAATGTGAAGTGTGAACCCACTAACATGCTTATTCATCTCATAAGTTACGTCTGTGAAACCATCTACTGAAGAATCTGCCATTCCCAGCGGCCTCATCCGTGCTCTCACCATCCAGATGTGCCGGCCCTGCGCCTATGGGGGTAAGTCATGGTCCAAGCAGATTCCATCACGTTATCCTCACCACAAATAATAACATATATATATATGTATATGTATATATATATATACATGTGTATATATATATATGTATGATTATCTATAGGATTCTATATATATATGTATATGTATAAATGCATATTCAGACATACTGATATACATGTAGACCTATACAAACCTATACTCAGATTAGATCAGATCAGATTTGATTCAATTCGATTCGATTAGATTTGATTACAGTAGATAGATTTAGGTAGATATAAGTATATACATATATATATATCATATAATTATATTAAATACATAATACATGTGGGATAAGATAAACGGTGTCCATTCAACGGGTTGTCTTCGCATCAATCCACCCGTTTTCCGCGGTGGATTTCTTCGCTAAATTGGCAACAAAAAGGTGTTCAAAAGGGATCGAATTTTCCAAAAAAACATATGGATTAAGAGTTCCCAAAAAGGTTCAAAAACGGATTCTTCAATCCTTTTGAATGTCAGTGTGAAGTGTTGAATCAAACTGGGGGGATAGTAAATGCTCCGCATTTGCTGGGCTGTGATAAACCATCAGATTGCAGAAGGGTCGAACACATCAAGCCACACCCACCGACGTCTGGAAAGAAAAGATGCGCTGGAAATCCAGGCAAGACACAGTCAACCAGAGATGTGGATCATTGAGGCAAGCTATTTTGAGTTTATGGAGGCTTGCATGTGTTGCCTGCAAACCATTGTACAAAGAAGCAAGTGCATGATCGATTTCACATATCACATATTTACTCTGCCTCATATACATCCCGCTAACATAACCATAGCTCGTCATGGATGTTGACTGTACATGGCTTGCTTCCAAACATGACCATATTTCTGGGCCCAAGAAAATCCCATGGATGACCACCATTTTACCTGGAAAAAATTGCCATACAACGGAGATGGTTCAAAATTTAAGCCCTATGGGACCACAGATTTTGGTATACGTTCAGGATGAACCATCAAATTATTGGGGTAAATGTGGTATTCCTCCATTTTGAGACTTCCACGACACCAACACCACCCGCCTCCACCATGCCGCGGCGAGCTTGTGTTGCCTGAGCCGGCAACAAAGATGTTCCAAGATTTGACGTTTTCCAAAAGGCCCAGAGATTTTGGGGAACCGGCTCAAGAAACATTGTGGGTATATTCATTCATGATTTTTCAGCGCTGGCAGCGCCAAATTTTGGACCAAAATCTTAGAGAGCCAGGTGTCAGGCTGGTGTTTATAAATCATCTTTTAAGTGAGGCCGCCACCTTGTCTAGATCATTGTTGAATCAAAAATATTATCTATGTATCTATGTATGTATCTATGTATGTAATGTAATGTAATGTAATGTAATGTAATGTAATGTGATGTATGTATGTATGTATGTATACATCCCCTTCTATTATCGGTAAAGTTGATTAAAACCCAAAACCCTTTTCGGAGTGGTTCAATCCCCGCGTTTGCTCCTGCAATAAAGTTCATTTGCGGCTGGGTGAAGATCTTCACAAAATTGCAAAAGATCAACCTTTGTGTGTTATTCATCGAATCATATCCCATGATTCCACGTCAGCCTGCCCTTCACCAGTTGGTTTATCTATAACTACATATATACATATATATATACACATACATATAGTATACGTCTATTTTTCACCGGCCATTTGCCTGCATTCCTTTTGTGTTGGTCAACTCACCTTTTGCTGAAAGCAATTCTGCTACTTGAGTCGCGTTCCAGAATGGTGGAATGGTTTCCCCATCTCTTAATGGCCATGAATTGGGTGTCCATTTTGAACAAACAAATCCTTAAGGGATTTATCTCAGTTTCAGTAATATTAGTTTAAACTTCCATTTCAATTGGATAAACCTCCATTTCGAGTGGTTTAAACACATATTATATATATATACTTACATTTCATAGTCACAACCACCGTCTTTTGTGGTTCAAACAGTTTTTCCCCACCTGCCAGGTGAGGGTTGTTAGATTTTATGTCAGTTGCCTCCTCCTCCTGCCGCCTCCTGCCTCCTGCCTCCTCCTCGTCCTCCTCCTCTCGTTGTCCTCCTCCTCTCGTTGTCCTCCTCGTCTCGTTGTCCTCCTCGTCCTCCTGCTCAACTGCGACTCGCGATCCACAGTGTTCGCTGCCGGACCTCAACCACGACCATCCACGCCCAGTGTTCCCTGCCGGACCTCAACCGCGAGTATCCACGCCAAGTGTTCCCTGCCGGACCTGCACTGCTGGACCTCAACCTGGGACCTGCCCAGCTCAGTGTGCACCGCTGGACCTCAACGGCGAGATAGACTGCCAGAAGATATGCCAGATAGAATGCCAGATAGAATGCCAGATGGAATGCCAGAAGATATGCCAGATAGAATGCCAGATAATATGTCAGAACCAGAAGATATGCCAGATAGAATAGAAGGTATGCCAGAAAAAATGCCATAAGATATGCCAGATAGAGTGCCAGAGGATATGCCAGATAGAATGTTAGAAGATATGCCAGATAGAATGCCAGATAGAATGCCAGATGGAATGCCAGAAGATTTGCCAGATGATTGCCAGATAGGATGTCAGAAGATATGCCAGATAGAATGCCAGATAGAATGCCAGATGGAATGCCAGAAGATATGCCAGATAGAATGCCAGATAATATGTCAGAACATATGGCAGAAGATATGCCAGATAGAATGTCAGGAATGCCAGATGCCAGAATATAAGATATGCCAGATAGAGTGCCAGAGGATATGCCAGATAGAATGTTAGAAGATATGCCAGATAGAATGCCAGATAGAATGCCAGATGGAATGCCAGAAGATTTGCCAGATGATTGCCAGATAGGATGTCAGAAGATATGCCAGAAGATATGCCAGATAGAATGCCAGATAATATGTCAGAACATATGGCAGAAGATATGCCAGGTAGAATGCCAGAAGATATGCCAGATTGAATGCCAGAAGATCTGTCAGATAGAATGCCAGAAGATTTGCCAGTAACAAATCGATAAATGTCATGGTGGGGATCACGCGAAGTAAAGTAATTTTTTTGAAACCACACCCTGTCTTTCATGGGGGCATCTCCAATAATCTTCCCGCCTGCAACAGCGTTTTTCCGGTGCTTCAGCCCAGAACTGGAGCCTTCTGGGCCATCCGAAAGGACCCATTCACGGTCCATTTGGCTGATTTACCTATAGATCCTTTAGGAAGATGTCCATAGCTATGTCAAATTGCCGGCTACATGTTTTTCTTCAAGCACTCAGTGATGTCACTTTAAATGTCGGGAAAGGTACACCATGAGCAAATGGATAAAGATGATGAGGACTCACAGCCAGGAAATGTGGAAACGGGTGTGTTCCCTTCAAGGGCAACAGTCAAGTCTTGAAAATGAAGAGGCCACTGTCAAAAAAACGTGTGCTAATCTGGGGTCAGCATCACAGGTCAAGAATTCAGACTGTGACTGTGAAGGGTTGTGCATTTACCCACTGAGCAACAGGTCGCTAACCCTGAAACTTCTATTAAAAAGCAACGCGCCAATAGGGTTTCCTTGGAGAATTTGTGTGCTTTGTTTGCTTGCCCGAGCGTATCTACCAAGTCTTGTTGTTGTTTGATACCCCCATGTTTGTCGACAAACTCCGCAGACTATATTCCAAGAATGTTGGCGAAAAATGGCGAAAATATCATCGATATATGAAGGAAATCCATGTTCATTTTCCCGTCAACCTGGTGAGGGCGGGCTCTCGGAGGCTCGCGGCCCTGGTGGACAATGGTGGATAGGTGCCAAATCAGAAAATGGCAGTAAGGGGAAAAATGCAAGGAAACTAATCCTGAGTTTTCTTCATAGACAATCGTTATTGTCTACCAATAAGTATCTTGAAGGTGAAAGTAAAATGGAGAATGATCTAAATTAAAGTTTATTTGTTGGGTTCATCTCCTAAAACCTATCTGTACGTAGATGATGTTCCCAGTAAGAAATTGTTTTCCCTTGCAAAGTTTGACTGCTGTAGGGTAACGTAGCGTTTCTACATTGCAACGTCTCAAAACAGAGTTGCCAATGGTCCCAAATTTGACTGTTTGTAGGACCAAGCCATGCAGGTTTCAAAAAAAGGCCAAATACTGTACAATTTGGGGCCTGGCCGAGAGGATCTGAGAAGCAAAACTCCGAAATCTGTAGTCCAGCAGTCCGGCAAATGTCCATTGAATTACGATACATGGGTCTTGTTGAAAATTAAGGTTGCTTTAAGGGCCCATGCGCTTGGCCCTCGATTTCCTATATGGAGACAGCTGTCTTCACATCCTGCCCGTATTCTAAAATAGACGTTAGTCAATGACTTGGGATTCACTAAGCTTGGCAGAGATGGAAGCCAGATTGTGTTGGCCAACATCAAAGTGATCTTAAAGGGTTATACATCATTGCAACTCTCAAAAACAGTCAAATACCATCTAGGATCGTACATAACTATACATGCACATTCATAAGAATTGCTTACATACGATTCTACAACTATATGCGCTTACTATAAATGTTGCCAAGCCTTCTGAGCAAGTTGGCTTTCTCATTTTGTTTCGACCTAATTTAGTATGAATCCTTTTCGGCCCAACTAGATATCAATAAATTTTCATGTCCACGTGGATGGCTGACATGAAATATAGGGCAGCAGAAACAGAGACCAGTACGAGTAGATGGCAGGATGCATTCACCGCCAGAATTGTTCCTTCCCGTAGATCAGCTTCTGGCTGGCATATGTTGGCATCGTCACCACATGCGCAAAAAAATGGAATCGATGTTGCTCCCATGACTGGTGCCTGAGAATTAATTTCCTCATCCCCATGATCAATACTGGCCAGTGGGAAAAGGCTATCATAGGTAAATCATGGTAAATCCGTGAGTACCTCCATACCCGTGCTGGTCGGTCAAATTCCAGTATTTTGTTGCCTCAGCCAGGTCTTGTTGGCATCCCCACCTTGTTGGCTCTACTCACAATGGTGAATGTTTATCAGAAAAAAATGCCATGTTCGTCGATTAACATTCGAGAAAAAAAACATGCTGAAATCCCATGTTCTTGTTGCTTGAAAACTTGAAATCCCGATTTTTCTTGGTTAAATTGCATTAAATCACCATTTGTCTTGGTTAAAATCCTATAAAATCACCATGTTTCTCTGGTTTTCACCCCCATCCATTGCTTCAAATCCCATGGCTCCCCCAACCGCACCTAGATCAGGAGCTGCTGCGCCTTCAGGACGATGCTCCAGCGGGTCCACCGACGGCGCACCTGAGGCCAGTTGGTGATGTTCTAATGGCCACAATGGTTTATAATGATTAATGGTTAACAATGGTTAATGGTGATAATGGTTAATATTTTTTAGAATATGTTAATAATGGTTAACCATGTTCAGTTGATTGTCTAATGGTGGTTCTAATTTTGGTGGTTAATGATGATTAATGGTGATAATAACATTTTTTTGTGTATAATATAGATGTGTATGTGTATATATATATGTGGTTATATTATATAATAGTGGGAAAAACATGATTAATAATCATGGTTGCTGGTGAATAAAACTGTTATATAACGGCTAATGATGATAAATAATGGTGATAATGATTAATGATGACAGGTTCTAATATTATCGCAGTTCTATATTATAGTGGGGAATAATGATTAATAATGATGATTGCTGGTGAATAATGGTTATGTAATGGTGATTGATAGTGATTTAATGATTAATAGTGGTGAATTAGGATGATTAACCATAATAGTGGTGAATCCTGATTAATGATGATTATGGACATGACCATGGTTATTGATGATTAAACTAATAGTGAGTACTGGCATGGTGATTCGCAGTGATGATTAATGATGATTAATACTGATGAACAATGGTTAATATTAATGATGATTAATGATGATTAATGATGATTAATGATGATTAATACTGAATATTAATGATGGTTAATACTGATGATTAATGATGATTACTGGTGATTATATAATGATGATTGCCCTCCGGTGTCATCAAACATGGCTGGAAAATCCCCGCGTTCAATGGAGGTTTGTAGCTGGGGAAAATCATCAAATAGGGGGGATTTTCCAGCCCTGGTTTGATTACACCGGAGGGTACATGAACAATGGGAGAATCATCTCACTTCCCCTATTTTCTTTGAGAATTCTGAGGATGATCATCCCAGTTCCAAAATGCCTTGATCTTGAAAAATGGACCGCAAAACCATGGTGAAAACCTCTGAAAACTACATCCAATTCCCGTGGCTTTCGTGCAGATTTTCCCAACAAAACCAATCCGTCCGTTCAGAGGGAGCCATCCATTCAACTTGGGGAGTTTTTGGACAAAGCCACAAAAACCAGCCAAAAATGATAGTTGAAGGGAAGAAATATGTGGCTAACTGCCTTCCAAGATAGAGATGTAACTAGATTGAAATCCTGAGGGGGAAGTATTCTAGTGTTTGGGCCAGTCTTAGGAACCTCAGGATGGATAAATACAAATGTGTCTAAGAAAAAGGTTAAAAAGGAACGAGGAAATCCTCAACATGTTAAAATCATTTGAAACCGCCAAGACCAGTATGAGGCAGGGAGAAGCATGGGCCCTTTTAGCATTTCTTCGGGTTCGAAATGCATGCAATATGTATACATATTACATACATATATATATATATATACATATATGTGAATGGGGTGGCAGCCCCAAAACACACTGGCAGCTTCCTATCAAACTTGCAAGCTAGCCCTGCTAGTCCACTTTGGTTCCTACCAAATGAAGAAGATGAAGAAAAAGGATCACCCTGTGATACTCGAAGATGTTGACCCTGTCAAACTTATCCAGCAATCCCGGATCGCCCAACAGCACTGGTTTTTGCTATGGCGCAAAGTCTCGGCACGGCGAGCCCACACCTCAGCCCTCCCTTTGGCCTTTGAGCCTAGTGCTCAGCAAGCCAGGAAAGGCATCTGCAGGTCTCAGGTCAAAGCAAGGTTGGCTTCACGAGTGGATTTCACACTCCCCTAAAACAGTTGTTGCTTTGACATTCCCTCATGAACATGTTTGTTCAAAACAGAACCGTAAACCAAACACAGAAACACAAACAAACAAAATTAAGCAGCATTTTGGTCTTTATTCCTTGACTTCAGCCATGAGATGGCATCTCGGCGGTGTGCATTGTGACGGAGGCTGGACGCTTCATCGTACAGGCAGAAAACTCCTTTATGCAAAGCGGTTCGCAACAGGGTGGCGTCCATGACTTTGGTTAAAACGTCAGCCAACATCACAGTGGTTGGAATCCATCGGAACACGCAGTGTTCTTGGCATTGTTCGCGGATCAGAAGGACTTCCAAAGTCGTCCGGTACTCTTCGCATGAAGGCAGAGCCGTTCTGCTAACCAGGTCGAATAAGCTACGGCAGTCTGTTGTGATCACAGCTCGTGGCAGCAGCGAAAAGGCCTTTTGTGGCTCTTTCCACGGAAACTGCGGAATTGCTATGATCCCCCACATAAGTCGCATCCATCCCAGGCGGTCGATGCTTCGCGACATGGAGTATGCTTCTGCTGAAAGTGTGGAACGAACTACTCTGGAGATTTTCTTGGATGACCAACTTACTGGTGATATGGGGGCTTCCATGTTATCATTAAGTTGAGAGGTGGTAGTGAAAATCAGGGTACCTTGAAATGAACACAGTTGTTTGGGACTTGCAAATGAGGCATCTCCAAATGAGACATGAGTGATCTTGTTGGGTTCCATGTGACGAAAGCAAACCTTCACTTCTGAGAACTGCTGACCCTCACGTAAGACCTTGTTACACAGCATTAAAGTGGAAACTTTCGGATCCGCCATTTGTGTTTGGACTTCTCCAAGACGTGATGCTAGGTCTGGCCTCGTGTGAGATACAGCATATTGCAAGCTACCCACAAGCCCCCTTAATTTCGACTTTTCATGCTCAGTTGCTGGGCTTTCTGGGTTCTCTCTTCGCGCCTTCCCGATATCGATTGGAAGTATTCTATGAATATATTCTTTTTGGGATGCAGTGATACTATGATCTGGCAATTGTTCCAACTGAATACCCGTGAAGATCATAGTTCCATGTTTCAAACTTCCAAAAGGGAGTCTCTTTTCCAGTTCTTTGAGTTGTTTATGGAAAAAGGCATCTCCCCCTCCAATACCATCATCCACATGGGTTCCTAAGATGCCGTGCAAAATCCGATTCTCGCCAACACCAGATTCGAGAATGAAAACGCAAGGCTCAAGTGGATGGGTTTTGAACTGCAGATCGTGTAAATGTCGGGACAGTTCCTTGTAAAAGAGAAGTGGCGCGTCAACACGTCCATACGCGTTGCCAACTAGGGCACATACCTGTTGGTCAGAGAGATTCAGCTTTTGTCTCAGTTCTTTAGGTGGCTCCATTGCTAGAGGATTAGATTCGTCTGCTTTTCCCCTCAAGAAGGCGGTCTTGATATCAAAACTTGTCAGTTCCCATTGATACGCAGCCAGGCATTGCAGTATGGTGTGTCTTCCTTCTCTAGATAAGGTCGGACTATCACGAACCACATTGGTAATTTGGGGGTCCATGTACCCCAGAACCACCAGCCTAGCTTTAGCTCGGCGTTGAGCAGGTTTTCCTCCTTCGGCTTCTACTTCCTTCCATGTTAAAACCCATCTACTTCTTAAAATTTGGTCAGGATTTAGTTTTTGTCTCAAGTTCGGTTTTAAGGAATTCGTGGAAATCCAACATGATAGCTCGTTATCCTTAGCGACTTCAAAGAGCTTTCGTTCTTCTGGGGTGAGTGTTTTGACTTGGACTTCAGCACGGGCTCTTTGGCTTGCAGCAGCTACATGACACATCTGTTCTGGATTAACCTCATTGTACCAAGCTGTCATGTCAGAAGATTTCAATGGGATTTCTAAGACATAGCATTCTTCACTCTGGCATTCCAAGGGTTCCTCAAAGTAAGGCAATCCATCCTCAGCAAGACACACCTGCGACTGCCCACTCTCACCTTGGAGAGTGTCGAAGGAGAACAGTGGATCATCCCTTGGCGGCTCCACTTCGCTCGCAACCAAGGCTATCTCTGGCAGTCGGGTCATTTGCAGGAGCAAGGCATCCTCTCCAGGATTGTCTCCGGAGCCTTCTCGGATTTCTTCTTGGTCTGTTTCCATGGTTTCAGTGTTGCTCTCATCTGGTTCAGATGGTTGTGAATTTGGTGGTGAAGCTTCCTGTTCTGGTTGTTCACTGATTGGAGGTGTCACTGGAAGGGGATCAGGTGCAAGGCTTGGCTCATAGTCGGTATCTGGATTGTCAGGCAATGCATTATTGGGTGGTGGATTATCTTGGGGATTATTATTCAGGGAAAGTAGGTTATTCAGGTTTGCACTTTGAGACCACTCCCGGATTGATGCTGGTCGCAGGTTCTCCGGTGCGCATCTTAACAGCCGGTCAGCATGAGAGACCCATACGACAGATGTCCCTTCCTGCAACACAACACGTGCTGGACCGCACCATCGTCCGGCTTCTGCTCTGTTGGGTTTTGGACGTTTTGACCAATACAAAACAAGTTGACCTGGTGAGTAGGGTCCTCTTACAGGGCATGACCTCCTCAGCAGAGCTCGGCGGATGGCATCTGAATTTTCAGCTTGGATGAATGCCTGACGTGCTTGGGTTCTTCGTTCCAACATCTCTTTGAAACGCTGGCTTTCCAAGTCACTGCCGACTGCTAGGGAGTGTGCGGCCGCATCATCATCGGACGCAAGGGACGCAGGCAACTTTGTTGATTTTCCAAGCACCAACTGTTCCGGGGAATATCCACTTTGTTTTGAAAGTTGATTCTTGGCCTGACAGCAAAGCTTCAGGGCTTCATCAAACTGAGACAAAGAGGAAAAGGTCTGGTCATGATCCATTCTATGTAGCATGTTCTTCAAGATGTCTCCATGTCGCTCTATTCTTCCCCGCTGCCATGCTTCTACTGTCATGAAAACATTGGTGTTCATGGATTGTAGGTGGTTCAACCAAACGATCTAAATTCCCCAGCAGGGTGAAGATAAATTTCCCGTGGTGAACCGGCCCATATCATCCACAAATCATTCAAGGCAGGAATAACATGATCCATGTTTCGGCCGTCCAGACGTTTTGCAAGATGAAAACCTGAGGCTTCATCATACACATGTATGACATAGCATTGAAACTGTCCCTTTCCCGTCCAAAAGAAGCCGTCTAAGCCGATACGATCATTGAACTCGATCGGATTCCTGAGCTTCGCCGGACGTTGATGCAGAGGTTTGCGGGTCTCCACACACGTGTCACATACGAAATCTTGAGCGCCTTTCACCACATGTTCCGGAGCTCCTTGATGTCGCAAGTGATGTGACAGGATCTTTGGATCAGGATGCCCAAGGTTTTTATGCAGCAAAACAAGCTGTGATTTCTCTTGAGGCTCAAGACTTCGAAAATTTGGACCGTGCAGCGGTGTTGGTGGTGGAGCCCAACCTTCACAAACATCGGGCAGCTTCACGTCCGATCTGGAGACACTTTCGGCTCGAACACGCTGGGCAAACGATTGGTTCTTTGATTTCAGCTCTGGAAGCGCTGGTGGCACATCTAACCTAGATGACGACTGATTTTGAGATTTACTTCCAAAAATGGTGAGTGTCAATTTGCTGGGGATACTTTTGGCAATTCTCTGAGCACGGGTCAATCGGGACCAGTCATGGCATCCCAAATCATGCAGCTCTCCAGTGGTTCGGTGTATGGATATGGTCTGTCTCCATGGAGCTTGTTGGGAGGCTGGTGCATTAACTGGTACTTGCAAACGATCAGTACCCCGGCAAGTAAAAACACATACAACTTGGAAGTCATCATCCACAAGTCCTTGAACAAAAGAGGTCAGATCGGTGCCAACTTCATGCTTGGTGTTACCTACACGTGGAGCCACCAAGTGAGCCATGCGGCATGCTTCATGCCACAGGGAATCCGCAGGCAAAACTCGGGAACTGGCTGTCTCTGGAGCAGTGCTCAACATGTCACTCTCAGATCTGTCAGAAAACCTTGATCTCTTAAAAACTGCGGGATTGATTCGTGGTTTCTTGGACGGTGGTTCATCTTCAGCTGCAAAAGCTCTTTCCTTAGTGAGACTTTCATGGAGCACACGGGCCAGAGCATGCACAAAACCACGGCAGTAGGTCGCACAGAAACGTGAGAGTCGAACACTCTCGCCAGCTTGTCGGATGTTCCCTGCTATCACCTGATGGGCATGGTCGTGCTGGCAATTTCTCTGGTTGAGAAAGTCATGCATTTCTGGGCAGCTCGTCCAGATTTGGCTGCGTTTCTTGATAAACCGATCTGTTTGAGGTATCTTAAGGCCGAAGGCACACATATCAAACAGGGCTTGCTGTGTCATGCGTTGGATGGGTGCAAACTCAGGTGTGTTGATCATTCCGGATCCACTAGGTTGTTCTAGGTGAAAATGCCGGTTGCGGGTCACTTGAAAGGAACAAAGTTGTGCACACAGTTTGATGTGAATACGTTCATGATTTTGTTGATCATTTATCTTATCGCAAAGTATCACGCTTTTCATAGCATTCAGTCTATTCCAACCCCCCCATGGACCACATTCTGGGGCGACATAGATATGTTCTGGTTGAAGTTCATCAATCAACCTCCACAACTTTTGTCGGCCAGCAAACGTGGACAAATCACCATCGGACTTGGAAAAACGGTGAGCACATAAACCCCTACTTCTAACGGCATCGGTCAAAGGGCTGTGTTCACCAGCATATATTTCCAACAGGTGACAGGGCTGGGACGTTCGGCCTGGCACGCTCTTAGCTACGACTTGGTCCGCAACATGAATTGCTGTTTCCAACGCATGGGAGACACTGGAGTCATGTTTGGCAGCATGTTGGTATGGCTCAAAACGTGCACATGCTAACCTACAGTCTTCAATTTCCTTGGAAACCATTGGATCAAGTCTGGAACCTATGGACGGCTCACTCAGAACTGGTTGCCCGGGACATTCTGTCGAGCTGCCACTGCATCGTGCTCCAGTTGAGCGCAGCAGTAATCCACGAAGTCCTTCTGGGGTGGTGGCAAGGACATGTACCTTGCTCGGCACCAATCCAGATATCCCATGTCTTCGCACAGAGTCTGGTAGTAGGTCTTCCCGGTGTGCTTTTTCCCCCAAACGATCTTCTTTTGTCCCCATTGAGCCAGCGTCAGCTGACCTTGCATGGAGCCCGGCTTGGTCACCATGGTTGAGGTCACGGTTTGTGGACCTTCCACGGGTGTTGGAGGCACATGGGTCACTGGAATTCCAGTGATGGCCAAAGCTCGCTGATTGGATCCAGCGGGCAGGCTTGGTCTCATGGTCGGCAACTCTGTGGATTTTCCTCCATAGCTGATCACCGAGAAGGAATCCTCTTCGGGGTCTGGAAGAAGATCTGTCCCGGAGGGACTTCCCAGGGCAGCGCCAGCCTTTTGCAGTTCCACGATCTCTTGAAGCATGTGACGCTGGCGACCCAGTTCTTGGCACATGGTTTCCAGCTGGTGGGTGAGAGCAGGCGGCATCTCTTCCTCGTCCATCTGAGGCTTCATCTCGATCAGGCTCATGGAGAGCTGGAGCACCAGAGTCAGGGTCGCCATGATGGCATTGGCTGCGTCCTTCAACATGCCAATCATCTGGGCGCGAGTCACCATGGTTCGCAAGTTGAGCGCACGAAACTTCAGGCTTTGTCTCTGTACTTGGACCAGTGCTGCTATGTACAACTACAGACTCAAAAGGCTTTTCGGATTGCATTGGCAACTTGGTTTTGCAAAAGGCAGGTGGTGCTGTCCATCGGTGCTGAACGGATGGGGGCTTTTGTACACCTTCAGAACCCTTGACATGTTGGGCATGTCCAACAAAACTTTCAGGCATGCTATTGGTCGGATCATGTTCATGACAAAACTCAACAACATCCATCACGTACAAACCCGTGGCATTCGTGTCGAGATCGATTGTCTTTTCCAGTCGGCTCAGGGTGCATCGATCTTTGGTGGTGTCCAGAATGCCACCCAGCTGTTTGAAGGCTCTTTTCGAAAAGAGAAACGGAGTGCTGCCTTTGACAACTTCTACGCCTAACCAGACTCTCTCACAATTCTGACTCCAAAAGGGAAAGTAAATTCTCTTCTGACTCGTGAGGGTTTCATTGTTACCAAACCGGAACTTGATCTGGCTTGGGCGCTCCTTTAAACTCCTACAAACAGACTTGGGCAATCTGCTCAGTAGCTTTTGCAAAACGTTGGTACCTATGATACACCTGCTTGCACCTGTGTCCAAAATGGCAAAGGTGCTCTTCTCGTCGCTGACTTGGAGGACGGGCATCTCAACGATTTTCTCCATGTCCGACTTCCTGTGCAGGCGGTGCATGTCATGACATGTTGGGAGGCTTCGTGTCTTCATGGACTGGTTTACGGATGCATTGGACACGGGGACACATTGATGGTCTGGGTTCGTTAGATGACCTCTTGGCTGGCCCTTGACACGGACAAGACCGGACATGTGATGCTGCAACCTTATACGATTATGTTGATTATTAAAACCAAACATGTCTTGAGGGAAAACAGCACCTACCGTTCCAACTACCGCAGTGAAACATTCAGCTTCTGAGGCCTCATCACTGAATTCACCATCTAGGAAAATCTCAGGCTCATCATGTAGAGGTTCTTCAGGAATGGCCACATTGGCCGCAGCAGCTGCATTGTTGGCTGACGTCGTGGGATTTGAGCCACCTGTGGTCGAATTGCGAAGCGGACATTCCGCTTTCCAGTGGCCCTTCTGATTGCACAGCCTGCAGGTACTGCGGGCAATCCGGGCTAAAAGCCCTTGGCGGCCCCCTTTGCCCTTGAAGCCCTTGCCCTTGGTTCCAAATTTTCCACCTCCTTTGGGCGGCCAGAAACCTCGTGTCTTGCGCTTGTCAAGCAGGCGCTGTCGGGCTTCAACATACGTCACCATGGCCTGGTGCATCTCGGGCGTCTCCTGAATGAAGTCTTCGAACTCAGCCTCGAAGCTTTGAACTACCTGTGCATCTTGGTCATCCTGGGCGACCATGGCTTCCAGATAGTCAGGATCAATTTCATATTCTTCATCATGCATTCCTACAAAGGCTACCTTTTCATTGGCATCATCATTGGTTGAGGCGTTCTCCTCGGTGAACATCGTGTCATACACTTTCGTCTTGGTGGAGGCCTTCCCAGTCTGGAACTCGTGGAAGAACTTGCTACCGATCAACCTCAGTGACTTAACCACCGGCTGGTAGGAAAGTTTTCCACCATGCTCCAAGAGAATCTTCTTCTTGTCCTCCGACGGCAAGGTTGACTGCCGGAGAAGAACATATGCTTGAATCTCTTCCAGAGAGGTCTTGCGAGCGATCAACTCGGTGAAGTAACCCTCCATGCGGGAGATGTAGGAGTCGTTTGACTCATCATGACGCTGGGTCGTACTGTAGATGGCCTTTTCGAAAAACTCATACCGCTCTTCAAGTTCTGTTGAACCCCATTGTCCACCCAGAGTCTCCACCAGCAAGGAGACACCATCAAGCGTCTTCACCCTCAGCTTGGCCCCATCTAAACGAGACACAGCCGTAAAGGCGGAACCTTCCACCTGAAGGGCGGCACGTGGTGCCAGCAAGTCAAGGTGTTCCGGTGGCCAAATCGATGCCAGGAACTTGAGTTTTCTCACATAGTCTTGCACATTCGTAACACCTGGGGTGAATTTTGGAATCGCCTGCCACGGAAGTTGAGAAGCTGAAACCGGGGGTACATCATCTGGTACAGGAATTCCGAGCCCACTCATCTCGGCTGCCAGTACTTCAAAGGAAAATTGCCCTGGATCCAGGTTCTTTCAAAAAATAGTCGGAACCCCCTGGCTCCGCTACCAGTGTGAATGGGGTGGCAGCCCCAAAACACACTGGCAGCTTCCTATCAAACTTGCAAGCTAGCCCTGCTAGTCCACTTTGGTTCCTACCAAATGAAGAAGATGAAGAAAAAGGATCACCCTGTGATACTCGAAGATGTTGACCCTGTCAAACTTATCCAGCAATCCCGGATCGCCCAACAGCACTGGTTTTTGCTATGGCGCCAAAGTCTCGGCACGGCGAGCCCACACCTCAGCCCTCCCTTTGGCCTTTGAGCCTAGTGCTCAGCAAGCCAGGAAAGGCATCTGCAGGTCTCAGGTCAAAGCAAGGTTGGCTTCACGAGTGGATTTCACACATATATATATATATATACATAGATATATGATATGGAATGATGTGACAGATTGTGAAAGATTAGGAAAACTAACCTGAGAAAGTAATGAAACATGGAAGGTGTGGAAGTGAAGCTTGCCGCTTGGAAAGAACCTCGTTTGAGGTAAAATCCAAAGACTGGATGGGTTGATTCGAGGGAAAATCTGGAACCAGGGAACCGATCTGTGTTTACCCCCTTAAACCAATTCTGGAAAAAAACAGGTCATCGCAGATCAGACATTTGCACCAGAATCGGTGGCAAAAACCAGTGGATCATCCCTCTCCATCCACCCAAAAGCCTGTGCTGTGTAGCCTTAAAATACTACCTGCCACCATGCAGAACTTCACATCTCGTCGGTTCAAAGGTGTGGGTCAAGCTTTGCATAAATTGGCTCGTATTGAAAGCATGTATATATATATACATATGTGTTTGTCATATTTATATAGTCATCTAAAGTTATATACATGTGTGTGATCATATGTATATATAATTATATAATCATTTTACATATTCATGCATCATGCAATGTGCATGATCGATTTCAACATCGTTGCAAGGCTTTTTTACACATGATCCTCATTCTGTGAGGCAAAAAATGCCCATGTTTGCTGCCTAGGACAGCGATCTCATCCGACAAACATATCTGGGTGATTTCAAACCTCCCACCAACCCACATTAAGATGGTCTTCCTGGTCTTCCTTACTTTCAGTGTATTCTTTTGAGATCACTAATGGTCCCATAATCCGTCCAAACAGGATATATGGGGGGGTTCCTAAATGGGGGTACCCCCAAATCATCCAAGTCATTAGATCATGTTAGTAGCAAAACCCATGGTGCCTTGGGGATCTCCCATTTCCAGAAACCCAAATAATATACGATTACATGAATTGCATGTATATCTAGTACTGTGGAGTGATCAAGGTTAGGTTGCCCAAAATCCTTGAACCAATGTTTTAAAAAGTCGGACCAAGCAATACCTCACCTCCCAAAAAAACATCGAAGAATTGGACGCCTCAAGCCTCAAATCAACCATCTCAAAGTTTTCCCTCAAATCAACCATAGGAACATATAGGAACGTGTGGGATCTACTCGCGCAAACATCTAAAAACTCTCTGGGAACCAATTCTCTTCTCAACTCCCAGGGGTTTTCCCTGCCTTCGTCGGAAGGGTGAAGGTCTTCTCCCTCGGGCCTGGCGCGAGTGGTCATCTTCACCAAAAAACAAGGGAAGGGAAAATTGAAGTGTAGGTACTTGAAGAATTGGATAATTTCTGAACATTTGAGAGATGATCTATAGATGATCTACTTCGATAAAGTTGAAGGAAGAATGGGATAGATAATCTATCGTGATCTATGTATAAAAGAGAAATTGCACGAAAGTTGTTGGGATCTTCAATCTTGACCCATACACGGGGGAATGCGCGGGTCTAGTCGCGACGACTCACGAATCAGGTTGTCAGCTACACTGGCTGAGTGATTGAAACCAAACTGCTAAATCTCAGCGAATTGGGGCTGAGCATCCCAAGCAAGAGCGGTTGAAAGGGAAGAATATTGTTTGAAACCACCTGGATGAGGGCCAGAATCCCGTTTCAAGGGCGTATACCAAATTCATGCTTTTGTGAAGTTCAATTTGAAACCCGCATTCCCTATCATTCCCCAATGTTGGGATAGATGGTTTTTGCCTGGCAACAGGATCGCCGCCCCAAAATTTGCATCTTGACTGCATGCTCCTCGAATGGCTATCTATATATATATATATCAAATGGAGGCCCATCTCCCATTTTGGACAAAACCTTTGCATGGGCAGTCTTACATACCAACCGAAAATCGATCTTATAACATTTAGCTGCTGACGCATGCTGAGATGAATACATCCCCATCAAAAGTTAGCTGCTGAGATCTGCTGAGAGTACACTAAGTTGTACAGCTCCTATATGGAGGTTTCCGACTATATATTAACCCAAATCATCCAAGTCATGGATGACCATTTTAGTATTGAAACAACAATGGTGACTTTATATATATATATATATACGTATAGTTATTTTATTATATTATATTATATCATATTATATCATATTATATCATATCATATCATATCATACCAGTAGTACCGCACAAGGCGGTGGCGGAAGTTTCAGAATAGGAAACCTACAGGAGACGTTGGTTGTTGTGAATCACGGATGGCAGAGCGAATCCACTGATTGACCGAAAGGTGGTTGGAGTTGTGTTTGCTGGAATGGTTGCAATGGTTGCAGTGGTCACCTCAACCACAACTGCTGGATGTAGTGTGATGTACTGCAACTGTAGTTGTAGTTGTAGGGTAGTGGAGTTGTAGTTGTGGTGTAATGTAATTAGTGTAGTGTAGTTGCAGTCATATAGTTGTAGCTGTAGTTGTTTTGTAGTTGTAGTTGTAGTTGTTGTAGTTGTAGTTGTAGTTGTAGTAGTAGTTGTTGTTGTTGTTGTAGTTCTAGTTGTAGCTGTAGTTGTTGTGTAGTTGTTGTAGTTGTAGTTGTAGTTGTAATTGTAGTTGTAGTTGTAGTTGTAGTAGCAGTAGTAGTAGTAGTAGTTGTAGTTGTAGTTGTAGTTGTAGTTGTAGTAGTTGTAGTAGTTGTAGTAGTTGTAGTAGTTGTAGTAGTTGTTGTAGTAGTTGTTGTTGTTGTTGTTGCTGTTGTCGTCGAAGTTAGGGTAGTTAAGTTAGTGAAGTTACTTAAGTTAGTCAAGTTAGTTAAGTTAAGCAGTGTCTACTTTTTCGACATCAGCACGTCAAAAAAGGCTCAAAACCCTCAGTTTTTTACACTTTTGACTTCCAAATGTGCTTCGCGCCACAACGGCGTGCACTTTTTCGACACTCTTTCGACATCTGAACCTCCAAAAGTGGTCCGAGACCGTCAGTCTTTAACACTTTTGACTTGGAAATGTGCTTCGCGCCACAACGGCGTGCACTTTTTCGACATCGCAACCTCCAAAAGTGGTCCGAACCCCTGGTGTTTTGTACATTTTGACTTGGAAATGTGCTTCGCGCCACAACGGCGTGCACTTTTTCGACATCACAACTTCCAAAAGTGGTCCGGAGCTGCGGTGTTTTGTACATTTTGACTTGGAAATGTGCTTCGCGCCACAACGGCGTACACTTTTTTGACATCTGAACTTCCAAAAGTGGTCCGGAGCTGGTGTGCTTTGTACATTTTCACTTCGAAATGTGCTTCGCACCACAACGGCGTGCACTTTTTCGACATCTCAACTTCCAAAAGTGGTCCGAGAATGGTGTGTTTTGTACATTTTGACTTCGAAATGTGCTTCACACCACAACGGCGTGCAATTTTTCATCTCTCGTCTAGCCAGCTGGCTCCGCACCCGCCGCTTTAGCGAGCCTACTTTTCGACCCTCCGGAGCCACAAATCATTGGAAAAACACAGTGTTTCGCGACTTTCCTACCTTTTCGTGCATCTGTATCTTCTGTCTTCTTACTCTTTCTCTTCTGATCTTTTCTCTTCTAATCTTCCTCTTCTCTCTGCCTCTGCCCTGCTCTGCTTTTCATCTCTCCATATTGTCGGAAGTTTGACTTCTAAACTTCCTTCGATTATATTATATTATGGTCAGTGCCGGAATTATAGAACGGAAGTTGAGGAGGACGAAGGTACGGTTATTTACCGTACCCTGTTGTTCTATAATTCTGTTTTCCTCGGAAGGTATGAAAAAAAATGTATCTGATCTTCCTCCTAATTTTTTTCGTCGTTCTATAATTCTTGTCGGAGCGCTGTTGTTCTATAATTCTGTTTTCCCCCATTTTTCTCACATGTCCCATTTTCGTTCTATAATTAATTTTCCCCGGGCCCCGTTCTATAATTAATTTTTCCGTCGAACGGAAAAATTAATTATAGAACGGAAAAATCAATTATAGAATTATAGAACCTCTTCCGGGGTCCCAGAAATCCTATAAAATCACCATGAAATCTAAGAAAATCACCGTGAAATCCCATAAAATTACCATGGAATCCCATAAAATTACCATGAAATCTTATAAAATCACCATGAAATCTAAGAAAATCACCTGGTAAATGTGGGAAAAATGGGGGAAAACAGAATTATAGAACGGAAGTTGAGGAGTACGAAGGTACGGTTATTTACCGTACCCTGTTGTTCTATAATTCTGTTTTCCTCGGAAGGTATGAAAAAAAAATGTATCTGATCTTCCTCCTAATTTTTTTCGTCGTTCTATAATTCTTGTCGGAGCGCTATTGTTCTATAATTCTGTTTTCCCCCATTTTTCCCACATTTCCTCATTATCCTCATGTTACAGCATCCTCATTTTATCCTCGTTATCTCATCAAATCTTCATTTTATCTGCATTTTATCTTCATTTCCTCATCAAATCCTCATTAAATCCTCATTAAATCTTCATTTTATAGATTGTATATGTACAAATATGCAGTAAATATCATGTCAGTGCCAGAAATTATAGAACGGAGCCAGGAGGACAAAAGTACGGTAAAATACCGTACCTTTGTCCTCCTCCCCGTTCTATAATTAAATTTCCCGACTCCGCTCCGAATCGGAACCCGGAGGAGGACAAAGGTACGGTATTTTACCGTACTTTTGTCCTCCTGGCTCCGTTCTATAATTCTGGCACTGACTGTATATTATATTATATTATATTATATTATATTATATTATATATCTATGATATTATATATATATATTATATTATATCTATATATTATATTATATTATATTATATATCTATGATATTATATATATATATATTATATTATATCTATATATTATACTATATTATATATATTATATTATATATATATATATTATATTATATATATTATATATATTATATATTATATATATTATATATATATATATTATATTATATATCCATCCATCCTGAACACAACAGCGCCACTCGGAACTGAAGAACGCCTGAAGGGAAAGTGTGGTGCCATGGTCATTACCTCAGACGCTGGCGGATGATGGGATGAAACAAAGTGGGATGGTCATCACCTCAGCGAACCATCTAACATGGTTATTTTACCATCAAACATGGTATTAATGGTGATTAATAGCATTTAAACATTATTTTACCATCAAAAAAATGGTGATTAATAGTATCCTGCGAATATCCTACAGGATCCTATCATGTACCTCACCAGTTGGTTGATTCATAGGAGGAGGCGGAGGAGGAACCACCATTGAACAACCCATTTTATGTAAATGAGGATGGAAAAACCTATCCCATATAGGACCTTCTAGGACCTTCGATTTTATCTCAAAGGACATCATTCAGTGGGACCATGATCGGTCGCATTTTTGCCAACCAGTTTGTGACAGAGAAGATCATGCCACCCTGCAACATGGCGTGTGATGTCCCAAGCTATTGGTTGGTTCACAGGTGTTCCTATTTTGGGTTAATTATAAGGAAAAAACCATGCAACTACTATCAAACCAGGTGGTATACTCCACTATAACAACCAATGAACAAGGTTATTTTAGTATGGCTCATGCGGGTATGAACCATGTCCTCCTTGACTTCCCGAGCCTGTGCCATCGTCATGGCTATTGTAGTACTGACCTGCCATGGACAAGCGGTTGATTCAATATATTCAATGTGCTGCGTGAACAATACCAGGAAAGCTATCCATTCCTTCAAAGTGGTGCTATGAAAAAGTTATAAGTTGGTTGATCTTCACCGGCACACAGATGGAATCTGCTAGCATCCCAAGCACAAAAGTAGATTTCAATCTTTGAACAGTCAATAATTGGATAGTCAATAGTTGGCTATATATAATATCATAGATATATAATATATAGTCAATAAATGTAGATCTTCATGTCAATAGTTGGCTAGTCAAAACCCCCATCCGATGGTCCCCAAACATCGATGCTCCCCATGGTCCCCACGGCCTCCGCGTGCGGAACCGCAGTGCTCAGTGGCACCTGGGAAGCCGAATCGCGGGCGTGGGGCGGGCGTTTTGGCGTTTTGCCTCTGGTAAATTAACAGTTTGACCCTGCCAAATAGGGGTTGGAAAATTAGTTTCCACCAAAAATTGGTGATGTTCAGGGTCTATGTTAATTTACCACGGGGTATCATGAATTTAATGATAGATGTATCTAATAGATAATGAATGATAGTTACTGGCAATCATTCATGATACTCACGTATATATGATCATCATTAATCATTGTTAGTAACTAGTCATTACTTGTACTATAATTGTTCTTACTATCAGCATTAGTGAAAATTACAATGGGTATATAATACAGTAACAGTAATAGCAATATATAATAGAAATAAGAGTGATAAGAGTAATAGCAATAATGTGGCAAGAATGTACATATATATATATTATATAATATTATAATATAATATAAAGGTACACAGTAACTGATGTAAGTATTCATCAAATGGTTGGTCGTTTAAATGCATCCGACAAGGATGCAATGATAGCACCCCTTTGTTGTGACGGGCTTCCCCTTGCTGGGTTCCACCTGTTGAGCGGGAGGGATCCCAAGCGGATGGTCATCTGGGAGTCTGGAAACGGGGGATGGGATCCCAAAAAACATTGCTGTTTAATCGGGAAATATCGGGAAAATGGTGACAAGCTATGGGATTTCGAGGTACCCTATTTTTCGACAAACCCATCCATCAACCAAAGTGCCATCGCAGATGCTGGGGCACCAATTAAGACCTCTTGCCCACACAAAAACCATCATCTTCTCCGCCTTCTTGATGAGGAAG
Source organism: Cladocopium goreaui (assembly GCA_947184155.2). Lineage (NCBI taxonomy): Eukaryota > Dinophyceae > Suessiales > Symbiodiniaceae > Cladocopium > Cladocopium goreaui. The sequence continues at coordinate 859,405 of CAMXCT020005001.1, read as the reverse complement.
GCAAACCTCTTCCTCAACTACTTCTTTTGCCGGATATCAAACGTTTTGCTTAAAGCATCTGAAAGCAGACCATTTGCCCATGCCGGGGTCGAATGACATGCAAGGCTGGTTTTTTGGGAGTTGATGGCGATTCACACACACCATTCACCACGCTTTCCCCAGCTGCCACAGCCCCCTTGCCGTCATTTTTTACGAGGGGCCACCGGCACGACGTTCACATGGCTGGCCACCGGCACGACGTTCACATGGCTGGTGGCGTTGAACATCTGAGCAGCGCAGGAACGAAGGGGCCCCGCGTCATGGCTGGGTTCGGCCATGAAAATGGGAAGGTGAACCTTGAAATTGTGGTATATTAATCCATTAAATAATTAGCTAAACCGACAAATTTTGGAAACAAATATGCGGATAGAAATTAAATTCAAAAAAACAAACAATGCGGATATGACCAACTGTAGGTGTTTAGCCATAAATGGGACGGTGCCCAGCTAGGCGTCAATTGAGGTCAAATCGGTTGCAGGCTACTTTTGTATCTGATAGTGGCCAGAAGTCTCAATGGTGAATAAGAGTGCCCCGACAGATGGAAAAGTGAGCGCATGTAAATGCACAAAATGTTCATGGTGTTTGAATGCTCTGTCTTTATATGTGCATGTATATATGATATATATATATCTCTCTCTCTCTCTCTTTTGGGGACCCTGACATATGAAAGAAACGGAGTGATCAAGTAAAGCAGTTGCTGAATGTATCCCGGGACCACTGTGCAGGAATTTCTGTCAAACTTGAGGTAAGCAAAGGGGTCAAATGCTTCAAAGCTGGTTGTAGTGAGCCAGGATCTCTAATTTCCGCAGTTCCTAGGGACCATATTTGTTCATCTATTCCCACAAAGTCTTGCAGCAGTTCAAAAAGAGAATGTGGAAATCCGGATGCTTCGCAGGTTAAACTAATTGTTTCGAAAGAATCTGTACAGTAACAGCATGGAACAGCAAACGATCGCTCGAAAAGAACCCTTGGTCGTGTTGCAACAGTTCTGATTCCATTTCAGCTGCACCACACTCGACTTCAGTTTTGTTCCCGATGGATCAACATATTTCAACATGTTTCAACAGCATCAGGGGAATATTATGTCATGTTATTTCATGGTTTCTCACTTATAATGGCATATTATTCCATATTAACCAACATAAAATAATGGTGATAATAGTGAAATATTAATAGTTATCCTATAATGGTTGATCCATTATTCCATTATAATAACATTATTCCATATTCCATATTAACAATATATATTAACCAACATAACTAATGAAATGAATGGTGATCCGAAACTGATAAATCCATGATGGCGCCGAAAGGATCAGTGCCGCCTGGCCCCCTGAGGGATGGATCAGAAAATGAAGGTCCCAGTGGAAGATCCAGAAGCCGAAAAAGACGAAGGTGTAGGTGCCTGGTAACCCACGAGTCCCTGAAAAGTCTGAAAAAAAAAAGAACGAAAAGTCCATAGAAAAATATCGTTTTAAAACATTTTGGGGGGTCATTTTTGGGGGAACACTGGATGGTTTTAAGCAAGCAGAATTATAAGACAGTGTCTTAAAAACAGTATAAAGCCCGCAGAAGTGTGTGGGTTACTCTGGAAATCGATGGTGAGATCTGGGAAAAGACATGAAACAGTCTGAAAAAGTTGAGCTTACACTGGATCTTACCCAACAAATACCAATCTGCCGGGATCTAACCATTTATCCATTTACCAAGTTTTTGGATTCATGATGGTTAAAAGGTGATCTACACGCTTAGTTTCCTGCTTGCATATGGGATTTCACCAATGGCACTGGTTGATACAGTCGGGACTAAAATCGAAGCCAGCTGGTGATAAATCCTCCGAAAATGCTATGGGTTATCATACCCAATAAATTAGATAGTATAAGTATGTATAAGTCACTATACTAACCAATCAACCAGGGTATTTTGAATGGCTCAATTGACCAGTGACTAGTGGTTCTTGACCACTGCTCGGGACGATGACGCCTCTGCTTGCTGGTCACCCACGGCGACTTGGATGATCATGCTCCACAATCCCCTAAACCACTTTACTTTTTTGCCCAGTACTAGTTACTAGAACTGACTGCCAAATAACAGGTCCCCGAAAATGCACCAGTCATCCAGCCGATGCAACAATGTGTCGCAAATTCATAGAAATTCCAGATGTTCGCTGGATTTCAAACATCCGATTCTTCTCGCTTCCTATCCGTTGGCAGACGCTGAGCTGATCTGCCTGCCATCAGGATCCATCGAAGTAGCAGCCCCAGAACCAAGACCTGCCGACGGCCACCCGGAGATGGTGCCTCAAAGTGATGGGATTGAAGCAATCCAAAGTATGGCAACCGAAAAAAAAAAAAAACATACGAGAGAAGAGTAAAATCCTACTACAGTAGACTGATGGTAAATTACGCTATTCTATCTTTTAGGGGGGTACAATTTTTACAATACAATAGATTGATATAGATTGGGTGATTGGGGGTTGGCAACAAATCAAGGGATATGAGCCAACCCTGGATACAGCTTTAGCTTGGGAACTTGGGAACCGGGATGGCTCCAGTCGCCTCACCAGTCTGTGGGTCTCGCAGTTCCAAGCATTCCTGGCAGTGTCAGGCCATCAGTGAGCTGGAAGAGTTCCAACATAGGACAGAAATGCTATACATCCTCAACCCCCAACTGTTCGAATCATCCCAACTGTTCTTGCTTGTGTGAATATCATCTCAATCAATTCTGTTGTTGATATCAAGTTATGTTTGCCTCACACTTGAGACCACTCCAACGACTTAATTTGGAGTCACGCTTAGTACGTCCAGAGCTGTGGGACCGAAGTCGCTTTGATGGGAAGTCTTCACTTGGTTCTCCCCAGCTGGATGAATAGTCAGGATTCCTAATCGAAATATATCAATGTATTATTCAATGAATTAGAGGGAAATGGTTCCAGGCAACCTTGATTTTGTAGCCGGAACTACGGGGGGTTCCTGTAGATGTTCCCTTCATCAATTACCCTCTGGGAATTTAACATAGCGATTGAAAATGGTGATTTACAATTGATTTACCTCTTGAAAGTGGTGATGTTCAATAGCTATGTTAGTTTACCAGAGGGCCGCAGCCAGTTATTGCTTCAATTCCTGGTTTTGATGATTCCATCTCCAAAAGTTATTTTCACCAACGATTCCAGCCAGCGTATTCCCTAGATATCCCCAATCTTGATGGTTTCTACATTACTATCCATATTCCTACTCGTACCCTTCAGTTGCTAGGCTACATCCCGATTGACTACATACTGGTGGTATCCCTATTGGTGGTGTCATGACCACACCCTACAGTATGGTAAAATGTCCATTGCTTATCTTCCACTGGATAGGACGTATTCCCTCATTGATAACCAAAAATGGACCCAGTACCCATCATCCTTCATGGTTGTACCCCATGTTCCAACCAATTTCACTACCCATATCTCCCAATTATATCCCATGTTTGATGAAGGTGTACCTAAATCAGTTCTCCCCGCTCTTCTCCGTCGCGTTTGATGGTTCAAAAACTGAAAAACATAAAGAGTCACTCTGTGGCTCTGCGGTCCCCTGGGCCTTAATTTCTGCCCCATGACCAAATATCTTCACTTGTGAGGATTGGTCAATACCAATGCCCCATATGAAATTCGGGATGAACATCCATTCACCAGGACACAGGGCACTAGGATGATATTCAGGAGGGCACTAGGATTTTACCCCGAAATCCAATTGTGAATCAACATGTTAAACCTTAAAATGACCATGTTGGAGGTGTATAATCCATTTCTGGGAGAAACCATGCGAAACCTATAATCCTATATATATATGTATAATATTGTATAATTATCATGTCAAGTCGGTGATGTACCCGATCATATCTCTATTTTCATCCCCGTGATTCCCCATTCGCCATCCACATTAGATCGCCATTTCTGGACAAATTCAAAGGCATCAAGTTGGTTTATACGTATGTATTCCATTAGATCCATTTATATCCCCATGATCTCCTCGATTGTCCCATTACTCCGATGGATCACCATCATTTAAGCGATTCCTTCTACTTGGTATATTGACCCCTGTTAAGCCATAAACCATACCATCCAATTGTGTCCCTTTCCACAATTGTCGCTAATTGTTGCTCAAGTGAGATATCTAAGTCCTATATATATATATATATCCTACACCTCCATATATATATATATATATATGTATATAACTTGGATATCTCACTTTAGATATACCCTATACCCTTTATATATATATACACATATATATATATACATATACATATATATATATATATATCCCCCTTTATATCCCCCAATCATCCCACCATTTTGGCCCTCGGGCCCCACCTTGCACCTTTCCGTGCACTTCCAGCTGGCCACAGGTGCCGCCTGACGGGGATCTAGGAATCTAGGCCCAAGTTCGAGGATTTCAAGGGGATTTAACCTTGAAAAATTTCTAGGCGTTACAAGTGTTGCAACCCAAATGGCTATTGATTGGTGTATCTACCATGAAAAAAATTGACATTTACCACTAAAATATGAAAATTAATGATAATTAATGGGTACTTACCGCTAGAATTGGGTACCTGGTCCCTTCAACCATTTTATTAGATACCACCCGTGGCGACCCGAATTCACGAATGGATCCAATACTAAGGCAAAGCGTCTTTGTGGGTTCTTTAAACATTAGGAGCATGGGATTATTGTGGGTTTGTTCGGCCGTACATCATCACTGATCCCGTTCTTGATGCGCACTGTGACCACTGTTTGATTGCATCTTCCAACCTGGTTGATCACCTCTATATCCATGTGTGATGTTGGTGGGTTGTATCCCCCACTTTTGCTGCAAAAATACATAAAAATACACCCACGGAGTTGGGTGGTACAAAAGATATCAGATCCCACTTGAAGGTTTATGGTGTTGGGTTTACCACATTAATCGAATGTACTTGCCCAAAAGCCTCCAGTGCAACCTCCATCCGTGCCAGGCTCCTGGAACCCTTCACACTTATCAAGGGATCAGGTCATTCATCAACTAACTTCCCAACATAGTAACCATTGTTTTGACATGTGTTGACAAGTAATTATTGTCCCATCATCCAATTTTAGGAAAAGGCGGAAACCGTCGTTTTACCACTGACTTATCTTTTTTGGGGTCTTACCATTCAGTAATACAGTAAAACAGCTATGGAAAATATTGATGGCTGAATCCCCATAAATATTCCCGTGATTTTCTCCAACTATCATTAAGTCACCATGACATTAGATGCCCATTCAATATTCCCCATATTTCCCCATATGTTCAGTTCAGGTAATGTAATAGTAAAAAAACAATTTTAACATTGTTATATATCCGATGCACGTTCAATCAATTCATGGTATTATGACATATTAGTGGTTAATTCCCATTCAATATTCTCCATTTATATACCCTCTGGTAAACTAACATAACTATGGAAAATCACCATGTTCAACGGGTAAATCCACTATTTCTATGGCCATTTTCAATAGCTATTTTGGACATAACCAGAGGGTACCCGTTTCACCAGGCCATCGCACACCGCGCCTCCTGCGAGGCGGAATGACCCATGGCACCTTCGTGCTCCTCACGCTCCGCCCAAGGCTCCTCTTCCTGGTGAACCAAAATGGATGGACTTCAGCAACCAAAAATGGTCGATGAATGGGAGTTGATAGGATTTATGTATATATATATATATATGTATGACCGATATATATATATATATAAGTATATAATTGTATGTATATATATATATCATTGATTGATATCATGTTTCGCCATCAGTTTGATGGTGACTGAACTAACTGGCATGGTGCTATGATGGGGAGATTATTGGGGAGACGTAATGTCATTTCATGGTGACTTCATGATAGTTGGGGAATTTTGGGGTGATTCAACCATCAATATTCCAGAAAAAATCGGGATATAATGGGGATATAGTGGAACATTAGTGATGTAATATATTCATGGAATATTGATGGGCTATCCTTAGGAAATTTAACATTGCTGTTGAAAATCACCATGTAAAAATCCATCTTTAAAAACGGTAGATCATCGAACTAAACTGGCTATTTCCCATAGCTATGTTGAATTGCCAGAGGGTATGTTGTGGTACAGTGGATGGAAGAAATCCTGCACCAGTTGGTAACTGTTAGTACCTATGAAACACTCCAAAGTGGGATTATAACGGGATAAACCGATAAACCACCTACCAGCTGGTGCACGATGTCTCCCATCCACAGTATGTCTGAAAAACTATCAAAACCCCTAACCTTTGCGGTTTAGACAGAACTGCTGGATATCCCCTGCTTTCAGACATTGACTTTCTCTACCCGACAAACAATATCCCAAAATAGCCCTCTGATATTAGATGATATTTGGGGATACGTGGTTCTGCAATATACCAACCGTTGTATATATATATATAATATTATATATTGTGTGTGGATATAGTAATAATGTAATATAGGCATATATATATACAGATTTTTATTATGTAAAAGGAACATTGGGGGTTCGACTATGTCTTATTTCCGTCAAATAATATTCTAATTGTTCAGCAAAGTTGCTTTCACAAGCAGTCTGTAGAGATTGATGTGTACTCACAACTTTGGTGAGACTACCAATTTCTTGTTTAGCAGTATCCTAGTATGTATATATACACAGTATATATATATACATACTGTACTGTATATTATCGGTGTTGCTTCTTTTGGTTCTCCGAAGAAATCGAACAAAAAACTATCACTATCCCTAACGTTTTGCTGATGATGTACCCCATTCATTAACAACCAGCCTTTGTTTCGTGGTACCCTTGAATTCACGGTATAGAATAGCCATCCCCAATCAAAGTCTCGTTGGCAACTATCTCATCAACAAAACTGGGAATACCTCTGGTAATTCAACATAGGTTATGGAAAATCACCATTTATAGTGGATTTTCCCATTGAAAATGGTGATTTCCATAGTTTGAATATATAGGTAAATCATCTATAAATGGCAACGTTCTACAGCTAGTTCACCAGAGGGTAATATGAACCAGAAAGACAAGACATCCGCAGATTTACCAACCATCGTATGGTATGGACGTCCCTGATGCCAGTGGTTTGGCTAAAAAATCCGTGGGGTGTAACCCCCACAGGGTGGTGCACGTTGGCGAAGTTGATAGCTCCAATAGCTAGGCTTTGATATAGTATGATATAATAACATATAATAATATTGTCCAACTAGTCAATGGCAACATCAACCAAAAAAAAACATCCCGTTGTTTGCATCCTCAATGGATGTTTTTTCTTTACTAACCATGCACCCAAAAATCGCAAAACATCGCCCGGCTGTCCCGCCTCGATGTGCCCGGTGAGGAGATTGACGGTGCCCGGTTGATGTGGATCCTCGTCCACCGTGGCCAACCAGCGGCCCTCCAGGATGCCCATGATGAAGCGCGCGTCCTCACAGGCCTCGGCATTTCATAAAATCGAAATCCATGGTGGTTTAAACATGGGCCCAATGGGACATGAGGATTGTGTCTTAGTGTTTAAAACCACCATTTTTCAACGGAAATGAGGATGTTTAGTATGATTGAACGTGAAAAATTGGGGGTTAACCCTGAAAGATGGGAATCAAAAAGCTTGAACCAGCGATAACCATGTGTAATCCTATCCCCCCATATCAAATACCCCCCTCAGCACCCAGATCGCGAATAGATCTAGCCGATCTAGCACTAAAACCGTGGTTTCCACAGAGTATTCGATATTACGTATGGGGAAGGGATTGATATGATTTAGCAATAAAAGCCATGGTAACTTGTGGGGATATCAAGTGGAATTTTGTTCGCCAGCTTGACATAAGATTTTTGGATTTGGTACTGTACCTGAAAATGATGAATTAACACCCAATTTATGGTTACGCAACAATGAAAATGATGATCAGCCACTGGATTTGGGGTGGAGAACACAAGAAGCCAGTGGCTTTGAGAGATACAAGTGCTAGAAGTCCTACAAAAAATGGTGTGAAATCCAAAAGAGTAGAATAGAATACCCTCTGGTAAACTAACATAGCTATTGAAAATCACCATCTTTAATAGGTAAATCAACTATAAATGTGCAATTTTCAATAGCTATGTTAAATTACCAGAGAGTAATCCAAAAGAGTAGAATGAACCGGTTGCCCAAAGAGGTAGACTACACAAAAATTGAGGATCTTACTAAGTCAGCATATGTCGGTGCTGAATCTGCCACAATTGCGTTTTGGCGTCAGTGCAGGAACACCCATAAGATATCATGGCAGAACCTTCCCGTTTTCCAAGCAAAATCAAAAACTCGGGGGGGTTCGTCGGGCTTCATTATGGCCTGGTGACAATCTGAAATCCACAGTTTTGACAGGAACAGCATCTACATAAGCCACCTTGCATTAACAGAGGCCATGAAAGAAGGTCCCAGATTGATAGTACACGCAGGTGTCTTCATTGTTGGTATATTGAGGCTTCAGCCCGTGTTTATCCATGACACCCTCGTTCTTCAAGCTGAACTTGTTTTTAAAATGAAAGAAATTGGTTGCTACAATTCTGAAACTGTTTGTAAAAATAAATGACAAATCCATTTTGTTATTGGAAAAACCATGTTCAAATCAACTTTCGTTGCATGAAAATCGAGGAACTTGTCTTAGTTAATTTCAACCCTGGATTAATAAACCCCAAACGGCTGTTTAATGGGGTACCATTTAAATATCAGATTGTCACTTCAGGAAAAAACCCTTATTAATAAACCATAGTTTATATAAATATTAATCCGGGGTTGGCCTTCTCCAGTTCTTTTCCCCTTCAAAAAGCTCCATTCAGCTGCGACTCCCTTAGCGCCTCCTGGCCATAGCTGTCCCTCTTGGCGATGGTGTCCAACCAGGCGTGCATGGCGAAGAGAAGGGGCACCGAGAGGAACATTCCTGGCCCGCTGGGGCGATTTCGATGGTTTCTTCCATGGTTTTTTTGTTGGTTAAAAGGATGATTTTCCCATGGATTTTCCCATGAATTCAATGGCCATTTCAGGAACCTAAATTGGAGGTACCTACCATAAATAAGGCCTGTATAAGGCCTATGTAAGGGAATATCCCAACAAAATATGGCCTTATATGGTACAGTACCTCCATTTTAGGATCCTGAAATTCCCATTGATGATTGCTTCCATGGTTTTCGATGAAAAACCATTTCGATGGTTTTTGGATGGTTCTATCCACCCTTTGATAGTTGATGTTCCCATTAAAACCTCCATTTTCTTGGGGCTTTCCCAGCTATCCATGCTTGGTTTTAGATGGTTGGAGGATGATTACCTAAAACACTCATGGATGGTTATGGAATGATCAAAAAGAATGGTTGTAAAATGATTGTAGATGTCATAAGGGCTGATGATCCAGAAGACACAGGAGATGGGAGCTGGCCACAGCAGCTGTGTGTTCTTGGCTCCCAATATAGGGCCCACTTGACGGGGAACATGATCATGAACGTTATACCGTTATACCAATTTAAAGTGTTAACTTAGCAGTCGGGTCAAGATCATCATTGCTTTTGGCACATCAGAATTTGTCAGATTAAGACTCTTCCTGTCACCCTCTTGGAAGCAGCAGCGTTTGCTGGGATCATCCCTGAACTCGGCAGGACGGTGATTGGGTGATTGCCTCTACGCCAACTGTTCGGAGCATATCTCAGTCATTAGTTCAGTATCCTCTAGCATCTCGTTTCCATACTACCCTCTAGCAATCAAAGTGTCTGGAATAACATTTTTTCCAGCAGGAAAATAATATCTTTATAGGATACAATAGTTCGAGCCATGTATGATTGCCAGAGGATATCACCAGTTGAAATCCCCACTTTTGATTCTTGAATCAGTGATCCTTAAAAATCCCGTTGTTCCATCATGTTTGATTTTACCAATCCCCATTTTACCAATCATCTTTCATGGATTTCATGGCTTAAAAAAAGGTGCTACCCTCTGGTAATTTAACATAGCTATTGAAAATAGCCATAGAAATAGTGAGTTTTCCCATTAAAAATGGTGGATCTTTCCATAGTTATGTAAACGTTTACCAGAGGGTAGATCTTGCTGGTTAAATCCTCACGTTTCCCCTCTCCAGCGCCTGTGAGGCCCCAAACGAATCCGAAGAAGGACAGGCCCAGCAGCACCACAACGCTGTGGATCTCCTGTGGCCGGTAAAACGTCTTGGGTCCAAGCGGTGGAAAGCTGAGATGGGTCCAAGCGGATCATGTTTTCAACTGGGTTAGTTATATCAGTTTTGTATCTATATACTATAATATATATATATATAATTATAGATTTCCTCATCCTCAACTGTTCCTGGGTGAGAGTATTCGACATCCCCTGTACCTCCGTGTTTTTCACAGTGTTTCATCATTTGTAACTGGGTCAAAATTGTCAAGTGCCCCAAATGGAAACAGACCTGAGACCGTGACATTAAGCAAACCCCAGCCAGTATGGGGTCCCAGCCGAGAAGATTGTTCTTTGAATCGCAGAAATAGGGACATTCAATACCAAATTGTGTATTCAGTAAACCCTCCAAAATTGGAGGCTCAATATTGGATTTACCACATTATTTACATAACATTTGATAGATGTTTGAGTGCTGTTGTTGTGTTTCCCTTTTTGTTGATAATTATATTCATGTACTTCCGTGGACAACCCAGTCAATCATTCATCCATTCCAATGATCAGGGAATTAACCCAGTTGGACTCCTTCATCCACAAATATCCAAAATGGATCAAAATGGGAGGTCATTCTTAATAGGGCCCCCAACTTCCCCATTTTTGGGGTGAAGCGTCTCAAACCCCCAAGTGACAACCAGCACCAGGGGTGCTTTTTCGCAGCTGCATCGGGGCGGCCGAAGAAAAAGGGTCGCGCCGAACAGTGATGGGCCAAAGCTCATTGACAGACCGGTGGGAGGAGGACAAGCTTGCTACAGCTTGCTACGAAGCCCCAGACACAAAGGGGGGAGATTGGGTCAACTCAAAAGCTTCAAAACTTTGGTAGGAATCTATCTATGACGAGTTGGGGCAACCCTGTAAAAGTTTCATTCTCAATGGGATATTTCACCAAGTATTTCACCATGTACAGCCGAAAGCTCACAAAGCTCACCGTTCGTTAACCAAGTAAACCAAAACGTTTTTCGGCTGTGCGCAGAAGATGTGCTTGTTTGCACTCTCAAACATGGCAGAGGATATGTTTTGATCCATCTGCTTGCTATCAAATTATCAATCAAGAGCAAGTATGATATATAATAATACACAGAATTGAATGAAACTGATGTATAATTTATAGGAACAAGACAACAAGAATTACAGTGAAAAGACTCTAAGCCAATGAGCCGTGATCATTCCTGATCGAATTTGCATTGCAGAAACTACTGGTACCATATTCCTATTCGCACTGGTGCCATGGTTTAGATGGAAAACCGGTTTCAGGGGCGAATGGTTCATAGAAGCATTGCAGATCATTGATCAAGTGGTTGACACCCTGGTTGAAAATATCACTGTCACTGGGGAATCATCAGCCCAAATCAAAATTAGATATGATTATTATTGATAAATTATATATATATACAATTATATACACAAAACAAAATGAAACGGCCAAGCTGTTACGATCAGCACAGGCCCCCTGAAATGTGCTGTGGCGATCTGGGGGGCTGGCAGACCAAAGAAGTGGATTCCTCTCCCCGACCAGAAATCTACAGCGCGCCCGACGGGGAGTGCTGCTGGAGTTTGCCCAATCCCGGTTTTTCACAGCTGCTTGGGATGACCACTGGACCACTGGACCACTGGACCACTGGACCATGAACTCTCCTGGACCACTGGATGAAAATGTTTAACTGTCCTTGACTACCCGACTGGATACCTATGGATCAGCTTTCCAGTCTGCATCTCTTTGCCCCGCGGCCGAGCGTGCTCCAAAGGGGAAGTATTGCAGTGGGCACCGCACAACATCCAAGTCTTTGGGTGGAGTTCTTGTAGAGGATAAACACTTAGTCGCTTTCCCGTAACTTACCTATTGTCAACTTCCTAACATTCCTGAATCTCTGATTGGCAGCACTTAGAATTGCAGATTGTTCTCCCGCTCAAAGTGGTGCTTTTCGTCACAGTAAAGCTTGTCCCAGACTTGATTTAGATGTTGAAGGGTCACTTTGCAGAAAAAGGCAGTGGTAAAAACCATGGCTTTGCTGTGCGGAGCCTTGTAGAACGCCAAACGCGTCATGCACCACAAAACAACATGGGCGTGTCTGCACATTCACATGGGGCAAAAGCCAACTATCTTGTGCGGATAGAAACTGTAAATCGAAATACTGTACATGGAACAACTAGGAATACATATATATATATTATAGTAAGTATGTATATGTAATGGAATGTGATGTGATGTGATGTAATGTAATGTAATGTAATGAATGTGTGTATGTATGTATGAATATGTATGTGTATATATATATATATCAACACCATGATATTTAGGTGTGTCCGGAAATCGCGGATATCCCCGAAGCTATGGCCATTTCTGTAGGGAAAAAACTGTCGTTCATCTGTGAATTTGGGGGTAACCTATTTTCGGACAAACCCACATACTGAGAAAATGTCTGGTTGTTGGAGACCGTTTCATGTCAATCCCCTGAAAATATGAAGGTCAGGCCTCAGAAACACGGCATTTCTCTGGTTGAAATTAGAGATGCAACCAACAAAATTCGTGGGGGTTCACCAGCGGGAAATTCACTGGGATTAGAAACCACCAAATGTCACTGCACCGGAAACCATGACTTTACCTAAGATCCATGACCGGGCGACAAGATTGGCTCAAAATTAGTGAGACCCAAACTTTTCCCCCCATGCATTCTTTGGGGCTAAATGGGCTAAATCTACTGGGGTTGTTTGCATCAATATTCATTCATCAACAATATCTATAATCTAATTTGCTTCTGCGGTCCAGAACTGTCAAGTAAATTCAGTAAACAAGAAAGTAGAATCTGTATGGATAAATTACTAGTTTCCATACATTTCAGGGAAAGTATTTCTGTATGGATAAATTGATGTCGGCTGTTTCTACTTTTTCCAGAGAATTTTGTTCGGGATACTGGAGCCCGGACGGTATAGTAGTTAAATTTTGTTAATGGAAATTTGTTGGATTAAGAAACCCAGTTTCGAGTATTTATTTGCCAGCCACGTTAAAAAAACATCTATTCGACTCTAACTCAATATATTTCTTATATTTTCTTATCACAAGCGCCGGAATAAAAAAATATATCTATCATCAGCATCTATCATCGATACCTATCTTCATTTAGTTATTTTTTGTATATGTTTGTTGTGTCCCTAAGTTTGTTGCATTCAGCTTCCCTCAAGTTTTGAGGCGATTCGAAAGCAATTTCTGCCTGACCGGGCCCACGGCCAAGTCGCGGAGTTCAACAGATCGTGGTGATCAGGTGGTAATGACTGACAGTTTGCTATTGAAAATGGTGGTTTATACCTGAATTACCTATTGAAAATGGTGGTTTTCCATAGTTATGTTAGTTTACCAGAGGGTAATCTCCAATGAAATCCCGATGTGAATTCAATGCCGATGTTTGTGGACTAACACCCCCAATGGCGAGCGAACCCATGTGTTTTTTCTTCACCCATGCAAAAACTAAAATTCCACCGCATGAGACTCATTGCTTCATATTGCCAATACTCTGATGGTTTTGCATTATAGTTTATATCCCTTCAAATTCCCCATTATATACCCATCGAAAGATATCCACTCCATTGTTCATCCATTGACGATCCCAAATATATCAGTACTGAAGATGACCCCTTGCCATACCCCAGTTTCTGAGTACCATGCAGACTGTCAATCTGAGCGGGTTCCCATAATTAAAGGCAATCCATGATTCGTGATCCCCAATGAAACAGGGAGTAAAACCCCTATCAAAACTAATCAAACACGGGTTCTTGTCATTGCTCATTTTGACACATCACCAGAATACGTTTGGTGATGTCCACTACAGGCCCACTTTGTACCAATGGTATACACTTAGACAAGAAAGATCCACCATTTGTAGATAATTTCGAAGGGAAACTCATGGATCTCCATAACTATGTTGCTATGTTAGCTCACTGGAGGGCAAATTCGATATCCCTATTTTTGGCCTCGCCTCACGAGACCTGCCTGCTGTCCAGATTAAAGACCACCTGCGGTCCAAGCGATCACCAACGATCGCCAAAGGCAGTTCTACTTAACCTGCCATATCAATTGACAATTGAGATGGGATGAATGATTCTACGAATACATACATTGTATATATGTATGTATATATATATAATGTGACATGGACATTGACATTGGGCATGGATGTGGGTCTGCAATATATCCAGTTCTGAGGCTTCGAACCCTATAGCGGCTGATCATCCGTTTCCCCGTTGAAAAGAAAGGGTACACCCCAATTTCTGGACGCACATGCACCCCACACCCATCTGAATGATACTGAGACACTTGATCTAATATCAACTTGGATGCTTGAGTCTGTTTTCAAATGGGGCAAAATTATGGGCTATTCCAAAAGTTTTACAGTAGGGCAAATGAGATGAAAGAATAAATTTTGGGGTGCCCTCAAACAAACTCATTTGGAGTGAAGCGAACCCTTTTGATCTACCATCCTTGCACAACGCCGAAAATTGAAAAACAATGGGCCATGGTTTTGGCGGTTTGATGATTTTCCACATGGAGGTCGGAAAACAAAGATTCGATATTTAATCATCCAATTCCATTGAAACGGCCATACCGCGGGGGTAATTATATTCCCATATCTCATATCAAGTCGGTTATATATTCCATTCCCCCTTCTGAACAGTTCATTAAGATTGTCATACACATGTCAAAAATATGCATATACATATGCATATACATGTACATATACATATACATACTCATACACGTACACATACACATATACATATATATATACATATATATATATATATATGTATATCTGTGTCTATGCACGTATGTGTGCATCTTATCCAAAGCCTTAACGGTTCTGGGTCACCCACAGCCCGTGCCGCTAGGCTTCGCACAGGTGGCGACGGCGCAGCAGGCGTGCCGGTGGGCGTGAGGCTTCGATAGACGGTGGGGCTGCTGCCTTTGGGATGTTGGGATATGGTACAAAGTAGCCAAGATGGTATGCATATACATGCATACATATGTATATATATATATATATACACATATGTGTATATATCAATAAGTGTGTATATGTATGTATATATATATATGGCCATATGTATATATATATATGTCTATATCTATATATATATATATATATGTGTGTGTGTGTGCGGCGGGGTACAACATGTTTTACCTACCATTTTTTGGAAATAAGCAAACACGGTCGGAGTTGAGGGGCCATTGTGCGCTCTTACCTAGCTACACAAACTGGTGGTAAGGACTTTTTCATGGAGATGATGGTATTAGAACCCTATTTGCAAGTATAGGGGGACACCATTGTACTAAGAGGTACCATACAAGCATAGGGATAGCTGTATATTATATATATATGTACTTGTATGATGTGTAAATGTTATAAATAGACAGGGATGCTGACATGTGAGAAATATTGGCTGTTTTCAATTCTTGATACCAGTCCTACTGAAAGTTGAGAGAGAGTGAGAGAGAGAATAAAAACAAAGCAGTACTGGATACATCGCAGCGAATATATACAAAAATAAAGAACTACATAAGTAGACTTAAACAGGGATAGATAGACATAGACCGGATTCGCGGAGAAAGATAGTTGTACCTAGGTAGGTGGAGATAGAAAAATTAGACAAGGTCAGATGAAGATTCCTATAAGAATGCAATATATATATATATACACATGTATATATATATATATGCATACATAGATTGGTTTTGATAAGAGTGCATTGGATTGGTGGATAGATTTGATTACAGTAGATGTATGTCTCACTTACCCTGCTAGAAACAAGTCGAGGCTGGCTTTGGTGTAAGTCCCTATTTGTGGGGAAAGTCCCAAGTACCATCATCATCATCATCATCATCATCATCCTCTTCGTAGTCATCATCGCAGTCATCATCACAATGTTTTATGAAACAAATCTCTAAACTCTAAACCATATCCAATCTTCGACACCCAAATATATATAATATCGTCGCAAAGATGCCCATTTATAGCAAAACCGTGATGCATTAAAGTCCCCATCCAAGCTTGACTTTGGGGTGGTGGTTTTATCCCATCATATCCCATTGTATCCTGAATAAATCTGGTTTACAACTTCCAGTAACTGTATGTATATAATTATATATATAGATAGTGTATAGCTATATCTATATCTAGCATGAACCATGGTTCATCTAGTTCCAAACCACCCATCCAAGATTGGTCTCCTAAAAATCAGATTCCAGCCATGTTTGATGGTCTTATCCCATGATATCCCCAGAATCGTTGGATAAATTCAAATGGTTATGGGTCAAAACCCTGGCACCCTAGGTACCCTAAAGTAGCTGGTTAATGGATGGTTATTCCCCAGAATGTGAAAATAACATGGAAAAAATTATAGGTTTTGACCCAAAACCCATCATTTATAGTGGATTTAGCCACAAAAAATGGTGATTTTCCATCGTTTTTTGATGTTTTTTGTATCTAAATCCCCAGTCATTCCAAGATTTCCAGTGGCACCTTGCACGAAGAAGCGTGGCGAGTTGCCGGCGCTGGACACCTGGGAGATCTGGGAGACCTGCAGTTGCCTCGGTGGTTCAGCGTCTCCCCTTTAATAAAAGGCAGGCGATTGTTGGGGCGGAACCTTTGGGTATGTATATTATATGTATACTATATTATATATATATTTAATGATATTGATATGTATATATTGCTAAAATCCCCAGTATGAAATCGGAGATGGAAACCAAAGGTCATGTCCAACTCGGGAAGCATGTTCCGAACTGTTCGTTTGCGTTTAATGATTCATGAAAGGAAGGGTTATAAAGAGAATATATATATGTACAGTATATTCAGCCAACACGTGTATGCATCAGACTTGCAAGTCGAAAGGAACGTAAATGGTTCAGGTATACAGTATCCCACAAAAGCCAAGCCCAAAATAGACGAAACCGTTCTGCGCAAGTTTCGGGACCCGTGTTTCCCAATTCCAATCATGTAAACAGTTTATCATCCATTGGTTAAGTGGTTTGGAGTCCCAGGGTTCCATTCTTGTAAAGGCAAATTCGGATTCAACCCCATGCTGGATGGCACAACATGTCACCATTAGCTGTTGAACACTCGGTTTTTTCTGGATCCCTTTTTTGCACTCAAAAAACACAAATCTTGGTGGTGAAAACCAAAAAAAATGCTAGCTTTAACACCTTTCAGCCCTTTCTGTCTGATTTACTGTAGCCATATTGAATCCCCCATGTTTGCTGGTTTAAATCTTTTGTTGCCACTTGAATCCCTCATTTTTGTTGGATCAGTTCCTTCATTCTCCCTTCATTCTCCCTAGGCCACCCCACAAGGGCGTCGTAGGCAGCGACTGGGCCTGTTGAAACTCGGGACATGTTCAGTTTCAGGCTGGCAACGCAAGGGGATGCAGTATTACCACAAAATGTACATATATCTATATATATATGTAAATGTAAATGTAGATGTGAATGTAAATGTAAATGTAAATGTATGTATGTATGTATGTATGTATGCATGGATGCATGGATGCATGGATGCATGGATGCATGGATGCATGGATGCATGGATGTGTGTATGTGTGTATGTGTGTATGTGTGTATGTGTGTATGTGTGTATGTGTGTATGTGTGTATGTATGTATGTATGTATGTATGTATGTATGTATGTATGTATGTATGTATGTATACATATATATATATGTCTATGTATATGTATATCTGTATGTATGTATGTATGTATGTATGTATGTACGTATGTATGTATGTATGTATGTATGTATGTATGTATGTATACATATATATATATATATGTCTATGTATATGTATATCTGTATGTGTGTGTATGTGCCTATGTATATGTGTATATGTATATATGTATATGTATATGTATATGTGTGTATGTGCCTATGTATATGTGTATATGTATATGTGTATATGTATATGTATATATGTATATGTGTATATGTATATGTGTATATGTGTATATGTATATGTATATGTGTATCATCATCATCATCATCATCATCATCATCATGTGTATTTGCTATTTGTATTCGGCACGCTTATAAGTCTGGAGATTCATATAAACTATGACTAGTTTAAATATTGTGCATATCGAAATAACCTGTTCAGCGGACGTTCAAACAGTGACGGGTGTGACTTAGTGCAATACACATGTATACATACATATATATATAGTTCCCAGCAAAATTTGGTGCGGATAATTTCAAATGTGACCCATACCAAATATCTGAGTAAATCTATATACATGTACAGGATAGATATTGGATCATATACATGTTGGTATGTATATAGGTTCAAACTTGCTATATATACATGTAAAATATCATAAAATCATCAAGGTATATAGATATGTTCACACTTATATATATGTGTGTGTAACTGTGTATATATATATATATACGTATATATATATATATACATATGTACATAGAATATCGAGAAATTGCCGTGATGCCTGGGACGTTCCCTGAAAACACCCGTCACGCCTTCACCAGGTTGGGCATCACAGGGGTGGAAATGCGGTAGGTGGTGGCCTTAGCCGCTTAGCGCTGAGTAGCGCTGATCCGAGTACTTGGACATCGTACAGATGTCTGAAGATTTTGTGGGGCCACTTCAATGTTGGGGTTTGAGTTGAAGGAAAAACCTCTTGGACGAATGCAGCCCTCAGTTTGAGCCTAAACAACCTCAGAGCCGTGATCTCGGCATGTTGTGGGTATCAAGCTATGGGACACCCGGGCTAGCCGGGTAAAGTGGCAAAATAGCTGGATGGGTCATTCCTCCACCATTAGATAATAACCGAACTAGACATTGAATCACCTTGTAAAATAGTTATTTCTATTTCTGAGGGAAAAGAAAGCAGCACCCCTCTAATTTTATTATCTAGTGGTTATTTAATAACTGGATGAATGATGGTATATTGATCCATGCCCACAAAAGGGGTGGACCACAAAGCTCGTCCCCCAGGTGCAATCGGGCTGAAGGTCCCTCGCTGGCACAGCTGGCACCACAGATATCATTGACCTGTACCCAAGCGCCAGGGTTGCCACACACTGTGTAAACTGTATATCAAACCAAAATCATTTATGTAATATATATATATAATATATATATATATAGAGATTTTAGATATCCCGATTACAATTATAAAAAAAGATTAAAAAAGAGTGTTGATATGCACATGCACAAGAACAACATGTCATGACCCGCAAGAAAACACCAACCTAGCTGTTGGTACTTCAGGCACGCGTCCCAAGAATATGGGCCTCTTACAGGTAATAATCCAAAGTAGGACTGGTAAACGGTAAGCAAATGAAAGAAATGGTGTTGCACGAATCAAATAGATAGACTTGGCCGATTCTCGTTTTTTCTTGTTTAGTCCTTATCGCAGGCGGCTTAAGTCAAGATTGCGGGTTCGCAAGATAAACATAGTTGTGGTAGTTTTTCCCAGATGTTTGCATCCCTAGTATTCAGCTCACAGTCTGCGGCTCGATGAACAGAAACACCCAGGTTTGACCACCCTTTGGGATGGCCATATCGTCACTTTTATTGGTCGTGTACAGCATCGCACATTCCTTAGAGGTTTCCTCACTCTCCACCGGCACGAAAAGAACTTGTGGGTCATGCGCCCATCACTTGATGGACTACAGTATACATAGCTAATCTTAGATCTCTAGGAAAGTACAATGTGGGGCCCCGCAATTATAAGTTGGGTTATAAACCCCATTAATACTGTAGTTATAAGTATCCTAAACCATCGTCATTGGAGTATATTGGAGTTATGTTCACCAAGTTAGCTATCGCTTGGGAGCCCCACATTGTAATAATCTATCGGGCTATGAAACATTCCCATGGATGCCTAACCTCTAGGCCCTATTCACAGTCAGGATCACTGCTGGAGAAGCACCAAGCAAGAACAGCTTGTTCATGTGAGCCATTCAAAATATTCCTATCGCATCTCATGAAGGACTAGTTGGTTGATAGGTTTCCCTATACTAGTTCTATATGTTTGTTATACAGTAATCACCAATAAGTTAGGTATTTTTTGGTATCGAATCAACCAGGGTATTTTTACTGGGGATCTCCACACCTGGGGCTCACTGATGTGGTTGTGGCCACTCTGGACTGCACTGCACCTCCATTACCTCGGGGGGAAAATGACTGATGATGCGATTAGCAATGGTGGCTGTCGCATATATATATATATACATATATATATATGCTGCGTACTGTATATGTATAATTACATCTATATACATTATATCATCATGTAATATCATTGTATAAAGAAAACAAACATTGAACGGATTCAGCCAAAAACTGTTGTTTCTTGGGAACAAAGCTGGGGGTTTAACCTCTGAAGTCTGGTGAACTTCAACAATTGTAGATGGTAAAAATACCAAGAAAAGAATTGGCAACCAACAGTGATACGCAAGATATACATGGCTATGCAACCAACAGGAACAGTGCAGATTGGTCCCAATCATGCATATAGATATATTATCCCCGAAAAACTATCATGAAAGATAGCATAATTACGATTTGGACTTGAATTTATATCATCTTACCGTGTCAGATATAAATGCGATGACCTTCGCAGCGAACCTGACCTTCGCCCATCCGCAAGGCACCCCTGCTGTCAGCTTCCCAATGGACGCGTGGACTGAGCCTGGAACGAGACCCAGAAGGATGCCCAGTGATTTTGAAGCACCAATGACAGGTAGTTTAACCATGGCTTAAGCCACCAAAAATGGTGATTTAACCATGGACCATCAAAAACTGATGGTACCATGAAAAATTGCATGTCAACCAGCCCCAAATGGAGATAATGTACTAGTTTAACCATTCCCAAATGGAGAGAATTTATGACTAGAAATCGACCCAACATAGGTGATTGGAGATGGTTTGACAATAATATGTGTGCTGTGCTGGTGACAAATTTCAAACATCACCCAGAGGGAATCACGATACCAACAAGGGACACGAATGCCAACCCCTGCAACAAGGTCTGAAAAAATCTGAAAATCCCGGGTGCTTTGCCATGTCAAGGCGTACGCAAATCTTGAACCTCTGGAGCCAAGGCACTCCTTCATCTTTCCCAAGCTCGCCTGGAGCCCAGGTGGGGCCCGAGCTACCCTCAAGTAGCATAGGTGCCCAAGTTATTATTAGGATAGGTGCCTCCAGTAGGATGTTACCCTCATCGATCAGGGTTCTTCTGAAGTTCTGAACCCATTCTGCTTGGAAAATGCAGAAAAGTTGCTCCATCTTTCTACATCAGAATGGTTTCTGAAGCAAGAGGTGCCGTCTCAAATATATGTATGTATTATATATGTATTATATATGTATTATATATGTATTATATATGTATTATATATGTATTATATATGTATTATATATGTATTATATATGTACTATTACTGCATATGTGTGGTAGACATGTCAAAATGCTTGCAACTTTGGGGAACTCATGAAAAAAATATACAGTAAAACGTCCCATCAAAGAGCCCAAAAAAAAACACCATGTCCCATCAAATCCATGTGGGTTCAACTCACAAAAAGTCAGTACTCGCTTTTAGTATCGACACGTTCATCTATTTTTGTGGGGGATGATGATGTTGACATACTTTGACCCATGCCCAAACAGATCCAATGTATATTGGTAATTATAACTATAGTTCATGTGCTTTTTTTCACATATACCACTTATATAGATTATATATATATATGTATATATAATATCATATACCACTATATGGTTTATTATGACTAAGTGGTACAACATATTGCAACCTATTGCAACCTATTGCAACTATCATAACATTTCTAGATTCTGCTGGTACCCCAATTGCCTGTGGCGTCAATGTCCGCGGAGTCAACAGTGCCCCAGGTGCACCTCGGAAAACCAATGGTTTCCCTAAGAAAATCCTCTTGAAATGGTGGATAGACCCCATGTTTTTCGTCGCCAATAAATTGAGATACAACATGATACAGCCAATAAAGTATTCCGGATATCATGATGGGATTATCCCCATTACATCATATGTATTCATATGTACATCTCCCAGTGATAAAATCCATACTTGGAGGATCACCCCAAAGATCTCATGATCAATTGGTTGGAAAATCTACAGACATCAGGAAAGGACCACGGATGTTTTTTTACACCCAAATATTTTAGATTTTGCCTTCGGATTCTGGCAGATCCTAGGTCCTAGGTGCCAGTGATGGCGATGGCCAATCCAAGAAGGTAGTGGGTTACAACGGTCACAACTCCTAAGTGTTGGCTCCATGTTTGTCGGTACCGATTCTGCCTTGAATGGTTGTGGGCTTTGACGCCCTGCCACCCGGTAGTTCACATCCCCAAGAGAATTCCATGATTGCAGGTGGCGCTCAAGTCGTGACGCACTTCCAAATCAATAATGTCCTCTTTAATAAAACTAGTAGTCCTGTTCCAACCATCAACATACCATCATTCTTGGATTATATTTATACATATACATACATATACAAACATATACTGCATCTTCTGGTGGCTATACCCACATCATTGCTGGGACCAGCATCCTCTCAACGCTGAATCTACAGTATCCCAAGCGTTGCACGCTGGATCCCCACAAGGGGATGGGTGAAAATCTATGGCCATATGCCATCATATACCCTCATATCTACCATTCTATATGATATTCATATGTGATATCCACCCAATCAATGATATCAAAATATATCATCTTATCATCATAAAGTGCTTAATCATCATCTTAAATAATATAGCCATTATAGCATCATATAGCTAATTAATGAATCAATTCACCCTCGAATCTCCAGTACTTCACATGAAAGTCTCTGGGAACTCAGGCTTTGCGCCAGAATCACAGGAGGCGCTGAAGGGGAGCGCACCAGGGTAGGACCTGCCCAGATTTCAGGTCAATCAAGGATTGAACATGGTTGAACTTTAAATGGTGGAATTTCAATGTCACTTCACTATCTATCAAAAAAGGATTTGAAGCACCCGAAAAGTGGACTTCGACCAAAGGATTTGGGATACAACAAATGATTCTGGGGACAACTGCCACTGAGGGATTTTTTTTGCCAACCTCGTGAAATCGAAAATGAACAACCCATGAGGTGACGATCCCTACACCTAGGAAACCAATAGATGTTTCAGAAACTGGAAATTGACATAGAAAAGTAATTTACCACTGTTTGAGTAGGGTTTTGCATTTCTACCTTTTTTGGGGGGGTTGCTACAATTGTATCGACGTGAGCAAAACATGAGCACACACACACACATAAATCCGACAATATTGGGACGCACCCTTCGAACCATTCAGTCAAACATCCAAACCGGGTCAATGATGATATGTTCATGACCCAAAAAGAACACAATTTTGCCATGATTCCCTCACAAATCGTCTGGCCCTCATTTCATGCTGAAGTAAATTTTGAGTGCACTGGGGACTGGGGCACCTACTGCTTTTCAATGGGGACTCCACAACCCCAATCAAGAACTAGTCTTCGCAGTGATGGCTAAGATGGTTGGCTTATATAATGTATGTGTGTATGTATATATATATTACAGTTATGTATATATATATATAGTTATGTATATATATATACTTATATAGCTGATATCCCAGGTTTATGGTTACAGCCTCGCCTCGCAAGGGGAGCGAGGTCATCACCGTGGGTGTCGTCTCAAGGCCTCAAACAGCACAAGTTGCGCTAATGGTGGGATAAGTTTGATTGATTTGGGTTCCAGAAATATATTTCAAAAACGTGTCAGAACCTTAAAAGTGAACTACAACAAACAATGACACACAATTGGCATACAGTAAGCAACATAATTTTATCCACGATCAAATTGTCTGTTTCCAGAAGACTGCTCGGGACCAAAGGATTTGGGCCAGTAACGGTTGCTGCTTTGCAAGCTGGTTGACTGCAAGATGTGGCAACAGGGTCCCAAAATCTAGGGGGATGTCAGTCTTAGGAAGGTTTTCAGAAGGGATTAGAGAGTTTTCCCGTTTCGCAGCGTTTCCAAATGGCTGCAAAACAGCTCAGAAGCCCTGTGGGGCATGATTCGTCCAATATTGCTGCTTTGCAAGCCATGTAATTCCTCATCCACCTTGCTGGCTGGCTTGTTTTAACCCTCCGGTTCTGTTGGAGACTTGTATGATCAACCCAGTTTCAGTAGTCAGCGGCCAGCGGCTACTAATTATATATCTAATTACATATATATATATAGTATTATATAGTTAGTTAGTTAGTTAGTACAACCATGGTTATCATGGTTCCGAACCAAGTGGCTTTGTCTGAAAATAGGATAACCCCAGTTTTTCCAATGGATTCTCATTCTCCCCCATGGCCAATTGGTCATTTGGAGGGTCCCCACGTATCACCTGGGCCCCAGCTTTGCGTCACAGCTCGAGGCTGACTTCTCCGTCGCACCACTTTCTCACCTGGTTGGGGATATTGACCAAACTATACTCTGGTTGGTGGTTTTAACCATCTTGAAAAATATGAGTTCCTCAATGGGAAGGATGACATCCATATATGATGGAAAATAATCCAGCCATGTTTGAAACCACCAACCAAACTATAGTAACTATACATGAGCTAACCCATGTTTGGTAATGTTCTCTGATTCGATAAAAAATGGACTCTGCCGATTCCATCCAATTCTCAGCCTCAGTTGCCCAAACATCATTCCGGTTGTGTGGCTACAAGGCGCAAATATTTTATACAGTATATGAATTGATATGTTCACTTCTGCGAAAACCGATAACCAGTGGCAAAATCAAAATCGCCACGTCAGGAGTTTAGTGATCCCTTCAGCTTGATTTTAGCCCCCCCCAAAAAAATAGCCAACCCAAAATGTTGAACCCAATGATTCTTGGTCGCATCACAATTCTGTTGAATACTCATATAGAATATATATATATATATGTAGTATGTGTCTCTATATATATAATATATAATTACGTACAGATAATTGCGGTATATTACGGTACATCCTTGAAAGAAGCCATTGCTGGCAACCCCACGCACCTAGTGGGTGGTCAAAGCTTCCGCTTCCAAATGTGCTGTTTGGATCCGCAGATCGCACTTCGTGATGGTTTCATCACCATTCTTGTTACCCTCTGGTTATTTAACATAGCCATGGGAAATGGCCCATTTATAGATGGTTCACCTGGGTTTGCCTATTAAAACTGGTGATTTTCCATGGCTATGTTAAATAACCAGAGGGTATATCATTAGCTTCTGACCTGGTCATCTCACCTGAGAAACCACCCATGTAACCTCCATATCTGAACCATGTTCCTATTGCTTGGACCCTGTCACCAGGTCAGGTAGATATCACTTCCAACATGTGAAGCACTTAGCAACCATCATCTGGCTAAAACAAATACAATGATTCACATACAATGAGCCAATGTTTAGCAATTCTAGTCGTTATATATATATAGTTTTCTCTCATATCAAACCATGATTTCCTACAATGTTAATATTGTTAATTGCCCAAAAATTGCCATGTTGGATCATTTTGGATCATTTTGGATCATTCCTTATGTTTCAACATCAATCTTTCGCCCCAGCTGCATCCCCGCCTTGCTCCACCTCCGCCGTCACGGCCACCGCCGGACCGGTCGCCGGACCGGCAGCCGTGGCAGCCGTGGCAGCCGTGGCAGCCGTGGCCGGGGGCGGCAGGGTGCTGGACATCAGGAAGGCCTGCGGAAAGGCCTGCCAGGTAAGCAGAAGCTGGGATGGATTTACAAGGCTAAATGTGAATAAGATATACTGTGCATGTGTGTATATCTACATATATATATATATATATATGTATGTATATATATATAGAGAGAGAGAGAGAGGGACAGAGAGAGTTTGATTGATTGACGTGCTAAGACAAGATAAGAATAGAATAGATTTAGATTAGAGTAGATATTGCCCATATCCCCACTTCCACCATCTTTGATGGTGAAATCCTGCCTGCTAAAAGATCCCCAACGTCCGATGGTTAAATCATCTGAATTCCTCCTGTGTTTGATAGCTAAATCACCAGTATCACCATCTTTTGATGTTTAGATCATCGTTATCATCATTTCTTATCATGATGGTCATAAATTTGGCCATAAAAATTGGGGTATGTACTGTGTCCCCAATCTTTGGAGAATCCGCCGAACCTCCTTGGGGACGTCCAAGAGTCGGCGGATGGGACTGCCCCTGATGGCCCATGGCAAAAATGGTGATCTCACCATGGCCCATTGGGATTCTAGAGGGATGTCTTATCTGTATTTATCTATAGCATCTAAAACCATCCATTTGGGGGGGTGATAATCCTGCACATGAGAAACCAGGAAATCCATGGTCAAGTGGCACCGGCACAAATGATGGGTCTCATCCGTATGTTCCATTCAAGTCGCTGGATTAAATAGCAGTCGCTGAAAGGCATAATGCTAGGTTTTAATTTTGTTCCAAAATTCTAAATACCATGTTTTAGTAATAAAATGATATAAAATGCTAGTTTTTATCTTATATAGGTCTTAGGTCTCCTCATCTCTATCCCTTCAAACTGCCCTCATCCCTGTCCCAAACCCTGGCTGTCAACCCAACTGGGCCCAGATGCGTGTGTGACCGGCGCGGCGAGTTAGACTGAGATCTTGGGGGGGACGCCAAACGCTTGTTTCGTCCTGCAGAATACGGGATCATTGGTTTGGATTATGGGATAATACATATTCATATTATTATTATCCCATACTATCCCATATTATCCCATATTATCCCATATTATCCCATATTATCCCATATTATCCTATATTATCCCATATTATCCCATATCATCCCATATTATCCCATATTATCCCATATCATCCCATATTATCCCATATTATCCCATATCATCCCATATTATCCCATATTATCCCATATCATCCCATATTATCCCATATCATCCCATATTATCCCATATTATCCCATATTATCCCATATTATCCCATATTCATCATCGTTGTTCATGGAAGAATATGGGATAATATGGGATAAAAAACTGGATTCGTCATGGGATTTAAGTCTCCTGTTTTTTCGTTGATCATCATCGGTCCATCATTGTTGGATCATAGGAAAGTCACCAATAAATGGGGGATTTAACTTTCAAACACAGTATAGAAACGACAAAAATGGCGATGTAACCAAAAGACATGCGGATTTATCTTGCGTGATCACACCTGGCAATGCATAATTATGTTCATGTCCTTCTCTACTGTACATGAATTATCTACCGAATCTGGGATGTTCCACGCTTACCATCACGTGATACGAAGCAAATTTGGCATACCCCAAAAAGTCCGAATGGGCAGGTCGATAAAAATTGTAAGCCCCGCCCCTCAGGTTTTTCTATATTTTTCTCCAGTTTTTTTCTTGAACCAGTCTTGGGAATGGAGTCCAAGTCTGTTTGGTAAACTATGACCAATAGTGGTTGGCAGCGGGTTCACTCGCAGTGATTGGTGCTGTATTTCAATCAACAAAGGCTCGAGATTCAACCACCCAAATACACCCCTAATATTGGCTTTTTATCATCAACAACCGAGCTAATCTCATATGATTTCAATGATGAAACAAACACATCGATTGTGGGGTACCAGCTTTGTTTAGTTTAGTGCTTGCCTATTGGGCTCAGGCGGTGGCTCAAACCTGGCGCTCCTCGTATGGTTGCAATGCATGTCCTGGGTCGCAGGCCCATGCAGGCCCCCAAATGTCACATGACAGATCTCAAACAAGGATTTATGCATTCCCGCAAGAAACATCGGACTTGGACCCAATTTTTTTTATGGACCATTTGCCTCAGACTGCCAATGGACTTCTTAAGACCCCCTCCTTGTCTCTGATTGAGGGAACATCCCTTTCAGTTGCTGGTTTCATTGGCCCCAAAGTACCAGGTTTCTTTGGGATTCTTCTCACCCATGAACAGGGAATCGGAATGAAGAAAACTATCCAGCGGAACCAAGCCGCAAAAGGGTGTGTCAAACAACATCCCCATTCTTGGCTGCGTTTATATACCCTGATAATATATTCTACTACAGATATATGCACGCGTAGAAAATTAATGATCTTTCTCATTTTTGCACATGAAATCCCACAGCTTCATTCATGGGGATATGTATCAATTCAAAACAACCCCGGAAATTAGGTTGTTTAGTTGATTCGCATCCCACAATAACCATAAACCTTTCCGGCCACATCTCAAAGAGCGAACTAACCGTCTAACCCAATGTATATACTTCAACACCGAAAACCCATGGTTTGGGCACGCCCTGGCACAAAGACCCAGTGGATTTGTCTGGTGTAGTTGGCCCACCATTTGGATAAAACCCATGATTTGATGCTACAACCCCACAGGCTTGGCTTTGCTGCTCATGAAGTATAAAGGGGGTGTCGAGTCTACTAAAAAAGAACCCAAATGCACCAAGACAAAACCATATGTCACCTCAAGTCCTATGTTTATCCGTTCTAAATACGTTCAAGTATTGCCTTTAAATCCCCATTGTTTCACGGTCAAATCTATCCCAGTATTCAATCGCCATTTTGGTTGTAGGCACCATTTTCAGACAAACAAATATCATATCAAGTTGGTTACTGCATTTATCCATTGATGTACTGTGTAATTCGAATGATTTATGCTCTATAAATATTGAATCCCCACTTTTTGATGACATATATGTTGCACGTCCCACTTTTATCCATTGTAAGTCTTGCTTTTTAACATGCTTTTAACCCCCCAGTGTATCATGGTCAAATCTCTCTCAAAATCACAGTTTTCTACTGAAGTCCCCATGTTGAATCTTCATAAATTGAAAAAACTCGTTTGTTCATGGTGAAATCCCTGTGTTCATCGTTCAATCCCCATTTTAGATGGTGAATTCCCCATTTTTTCTGGCAAAATGATCTCGTTTTTGATGGTGAAATCCCCGTTTCTGATGGTGAAATCATGGTCATCCCCGGCGTCTCCCATTCACTGCCGCAGCGTCGGCAGCGCGGGGCTCAGGCGCTTCAACTCTGCATCCCTTCGCGCCAGGTGGTCTGGGCGCAGCTGCCGGGGCAGATGCTTCTCCTTGGTGGGGCAGGGCATAGCCATAAAATGGATGGGGTGTGTGTGTGTGTATATATATATATACATTTGATTAATTAATTTATTTATTTTTATGTATTCATTGATTTTGATTTACTTATTGTTATATATTTATGTATTTATTTCTATTTATTCATGTATTTTTATTCACTTATTTTTATTTACGTGTTTTTATTTACTTATTTATATTTATTTATTTATTTATATTTTGTCTATATTCATATTTATGTTTATATTTATAATCGATGTGTATGTAAATGTAAATGCAAATGTATATGTATATGTATATGCAATAATAACTATGTATATATATATATATATGTATGTGTGTATGTGTATATAATATATGTATATATATAACATATATATATATATGTGTATATAAATGTATATATATATATATGTATATAAATGTATATATATATATGTATATGCATATATAAATATGGTTATATGTATATGTGTATAGGTATATAATAGAAAATAGAAACTATGAGTTTCACGTAGATTAAGATCTCCTCTGGAAAAAGAATAAAACAAAGTTCCTGAAATCGACGCAGTGTTGTGGATACATGACCAATTCGGTGAAATTTGAAGGTTCACTCTCCAGTTGTGAATCATCAAACTTCACCAATTGGGTCTGTCTGAACATAGGGTACCCCCAAAACCAAATGGTATAAAATAGTGGAGTGCCCATTGTTTAATTTCCATACATTGCGGTATATTGCGGTATCCACCATTGTTGACAAACGCAAGCAATTTCAACCGCTTGGATCTACCAGGACCACCAGTTTTGGATGAGTAAAACATCATGATTTGATGGTAGAGACCAAAAAAAAACTCTCGGAATCTCCATGCTCACTGGATCAATTCCCATTTTTCATGCTTAAACCTCGTTTTATCCAAATTTCATCATGGAATATTCATATATGGATATATTATATATATGGATAAATATCCATTTTCATTTCGTTTTACTGGTTATATCCCAATTTCATCCATGTTCGGCCGCAAGGGCCCGGCGAAAGATCGTGCCATGGCTCTGACGCTGGACGGGCATCGCTTCTCCTGCGAGGAACAAGTCCCACAAATGATTGCTAGTATTGTGGGATCATCCCAAACACGTGGGTATTTTGATACCTAACATCATGGGGATATTCATGGGGATATACTGGGAGATATAACCAGAGAACTGTGAACCGTTGGAGATGGAACAATTTGAAAATGGGGGATCTCAAGAATCAATTTTTGGGTGCTTAGATGGTGGTTGACACCCCATCCATTTTGGGAGGTTCACAATACCTAGACCCACATGAGGGAACCCGACATGAACCCGGCAAGTCAGCATTTCACCCAAGTTCATTTACCTGAACTTTCAATCAGAACATGTTTGGTTGGTGAAGTTCCAGTATATTCCCAACAACTAGTCAACTAAACAAAGTTGCTCATTTTGGGGATGTTTTCCCATGACACATGGATCGCTCCGCTCCTGTAATGCATCGCGGAGACGCGTTTCTCCACTTCGCCTGCCATGGTGACCGTAGATGGGATGAGATGGGAGGCTTCACGCGATGAAGTCTCGGAAAATGTGTGCGGCGTAAAATGGTGTCATTGAAAAATATGTGGTTTATACATGTTTATACCTTATATGAGGTACAGACCCTCTGACAAGCCCTATCTCACTTGTACTCAGTATATATTGTTTGAAGAGCATGAAACCATGATGAATCGGTGCAAAAATATGCCCGAGAATTTGAAGAGCCACAGCCGCAAAGATCTGGGTATAGGTCATACTATTCATACAACCGTTAAATCTGTGGGTCCATCCGGTCAAAAATGTTCACCCATGCCCTCAAATACTCATCTAGCTTATTTACCTTGTTCTGTTTTTTCTATCCAATCTTTTGGAGATCCCTATATAATTTGCCGCCTGTGACGCGTCTCCCTGAAGCACTGGCCAGACTCAACCTGAGGCACCAGGGCCAAGTGGCCAAGAATAGAGACTTCACAAAAGGTTATTTGGAAACAAACGTGTGAAGTTTTGAAGATGTGCAATGTGCATATGCATATTACATATATATAAGATACAGTCTATGTATATATATATATATATATGTATCACATATATATATATCCATATATATATATGTATATATATATCCATATATATCCATATATATATATCCATATCCGTGTATATATATATCCATATATATATATCCATATATATATATATATCCATTGCGAATCGGCGATTGGATGTCCGATTATGTCCTGATACTTGGGGTTGAAGTAAATGCTTCGGTGACGGCTTCACTAGGATTGCGGCTTCCGCATGGCAGATCTTTGTTCTGGAGCTGCAGTGGGGTCTTGAGCCGAAAGGGCGATTGTCACAACCCTTTGGCTCTGGGTCTTAGAGTGAATTATATGATAATGTACATTGGTCCGTAGCTTACACTCTATTCGCACCCCCCACGCATAGCCAACTTTGTTGGCTACGCGCAAAGGAGTGTCCCTCGAATTGATCCACTATATTCGCAGCTGTTCATTTGTTGAATTATGGAGAGCTAAAGTTCGTTCAGAACTTCCAATCTACATGGCGGCTTGCTACGATCTCTACCACAAGATAAATGTTCTGTTCACGTGCATGTTGACACGACGTAGTCGGTGTCAGGCATTGAGGTTCATCCGATGTGGCGTAGCCAGCATGGAGTCCCACTCAAGCATGTGAATTAAAAGAAATCAAACACAAAGATGACTATGGAACTAGAAGTTTACCTTCCCGTCCCTTCGTCGGTTGAGACGTAGACCGCTGTAGAAACTCAGCGTTTCATGCAATGATGTTCAAAAAAAATGTGTGGTTCTAAATTAGCCGGCTCAGAGTCCTCTCAGAAATCATTCAAAATGAAGTAGAGGTAAATCTCGAGCAATGATTGCATCCTCGCATCGCCAGGTTCAATCAG
Organism: Cladocopium goreaui; assembly: GCA_947184155.2. Lineage (NCBI taxonomy): Eukaryota > Dinophyceae > Suessiales > Symbiodiniaceae > Cladocopium > Cladocopium goreaui. The sequence continues at coordinate 827,010 of CAMXCT020005001.1, read as the reverse complement.
GACCTATGCAGAGGTCAGATCGCTTAATCATCTATATCCCCATCCATAGTATCCCTGTTGGTTCCAGTCTCCGCCACGGTGTGAATAAGATTTTCCACCTTTTCCTTGGTCTTTTCCACCCTTCTTTGGCGGGGTCACTGGAGCTTGTTTTGGCGGAGGAGCGGTTTCAACTGTTCTCCATGTCGCTGACGATGATGCTTTCGCTTTCGACACTCTTCCCAGTGCTGGTGCAGCTTTCGGGGCTGCTTTCGATTTGCCAGCGGCTGGATTGGCGCGTTCACGATCAGCAGGAGTCGGGGTATCAGCAATCGCAAGTATGTGAGCTTCAGACAAGTGGATGCCCCACCTTGGTCGTTGATCTTCCCGTTGCTTGATGTGATTGTAATCGTCGATCGCATCATATAGCTTTTGGAGTAGAGGTCGCGGCAATTGTCGGCCATTCTGAAGGATCAGGTGTAAAAGTGATATTCTTCGAAGTGGTGGACGAAGAGCACACACAATGTCAACTGGATTCAGTGTGATTGTGTCTTGAAAGTCAACGTTCCTGAAGAAATAAACAGCATTTACCCTATATGCACCTGCAATGATTCTTCTGACCATGACGTCTTGTCGGTCAAGGGCGTCGCGGGCCGCTGTGGTCTTTCTCATCTCATCCATTGTGGTGTCACGTTTCGACAGCTTCTCCATCTCCTCATCAAAGAATATGTTTTGCAAGTCATCATACGTGTAGCCACATTCAAGGGTATATATGAGAAGTCTTTTGAGTACCACTGCCCCATAGTATGCATTGACGAATCCCTCTTCTCCGATGTCGTCCTTTTGATTTGGTCGGCCGATCTCTTTGTAGAGCTCTTTCATCTGTTGTGCAGTTGGTTCAATGAGTTCACCATTTTCATCCTCGCCCAGGTAAGGTGTCCTTGAGTCCAGGTCCATCCTGAATTTCTGGTTCTGTTGAAAATGTTTCCATGCCGTCTCGATGTCTCCACAGAAGTTCCGTTGGAATAGTCTGTAGATCCTGACGATATGTAATCCAATCTGCAACAGGAGGATCTTGATGAATTCTGGCTGAGCATCTCCAATTGTGCAAGGTTCGATCGGCAGGACCTTTGATCCAAACTCAATCCGTTGCATCCACTTGGGGTACTCAATCACTGCATCACGAGCTTCTCCAGCCTCGTACTCTTCAATGTTGATTTCATCGACCGCTTTCTCTTCATCATCATTCTCATCGGTCGGTTTTCCCTCTTGATTGAGAAATTTGTCGACCTCATCTTCTTCTCTGAAGTCTCTTTTCTCATCATTGATGTCGCCCTTCTTCGAGGCTTGATCATCATCTCCTTCTTCTGGTTGAGTCTCTTGTTCTGGACTCTTCATGGTGACATCATCATCATCTGGCATCACCTCGTCGTCATCATCACCTGTCAAATCGATCTTCACCTCCTCCCATGCTTTCTTGACATGGTCTTTGAGATCTTCTTCTCGATGGTGTGATTCGGCCTTTGGTACTGTAGCCACGGTGATCTTGATCCGTTTCCTCCATCCATGACTCACCAAAAATCCTTTGCACATCACACAAATCGATAATGGCGCAGGGGTCTCCATCAGACATGCGGGGCATAGTCGATGGTCCTCTTGCTAGGACGATGAGTGACTGCCAATAATGAAATTGCATCATTCCAATCCGGATGTCCAGGGAACAATCTGTGAGTATGACTGAAGTGACCGGTCCTGATATCGACAAGTTTTCGAAGTTCGTCTAGATCGGGTGATGATTCTTCAGGCACAATGTTTCCAATGAGCTTGTCAAATCGTTCAATGGTGGCCACCCTCTTCGCGCCTTGCACAGAAAGAACAAGTTGATCTCTTCCCTTCGTGATCATGAGACGGTAGTAGTCCTTTTCTCTCCAGTCGTAATACCAAACTGCATCGAATGATTCGAATGGAATTGTTTCTTGGACCAAAATGTGTCCGTCTGCTGATAATCGAGGGGAGAACTTGGCGATGGAATCATACGTGATGTAGATGTAGACAAGATCAGTTTGATCAATCTTCCTGAATCTCAGCACCATTTGACTTCTCACATCCCACGGCGCGAACGGCACGAAGAACGTATTGATGCGGTCGCCTCCTCCTCCTGGACGTAGTCCTTCTCTGAAGATTTGAGCGATGTTGTCAAATGTGGTGCAATGAAATCCTCCTCCAAGAGTGTATCCTACTCCAGGGTTCATCTGATATGAAGTCTTCTTGTCTTCAATGTGCACACCGCCTTGAACTCTTGAATGCGCCATAGGGGCTCGGATTGCCACCGGCCAAAGCCAAATCTCTCGATCTGCTGTGCCGATCTCCATCCTCAGTGTTTGTCGATCAAGTCTAGAGGTCAATCCATCATTGAAGTTGTTCATGATGTGTTCCAACTCACCTTTCGTGACCTTGAGTCCTAGCACTTGTGCTCGGATTCTCTTCGTTTGCTTGTACTCAGTGAAGATCACTCTCTGGAAGTTGTTCCATCTCTCAACAAGTATCGGGTAGTTGACGTAGGCCGTTCCAGCCAAAGTATGTTGGTCTTTCCAAATGGCATCGTACTTCAAGATCGACTCAACATTGACCCAACCTGCCTCGTCGCATGGTAGTCCACGGTGATTTCGATTGTCTCTGACGCAACCCACGGAGTGGCGTAGCGCTGCATTGAATCTTTTTGACAATTCAACTATCCATGGCGGATTTTCCCACTTGTTGCCCATCCACTCATTCTCGCCATATCGATGCACTTTGCACCAGCCCATTCCAAGATATTCTTCTCCGTTGATGCGGGCAAGTTGAAGTTTACCGATGTTGTGGCCGTGTGTGAATGGTTGGATGTACTTGAAATTCCAGTTGTTTCCATGTTGTTTTCTTTCTTCAGTAAGCCATTTTACATAAGCATCATGATCAAGGGGGTTCCAAGCGTTCAGCTCTTCAATGGTCGGCAAAACAGGTGGAGATTCCTCAGCCGCACGCTCAATCAGCAAGTCAAGCTCATGACGATTCTTCACACCTCGGCTAATTGGGTTGACTTCGACACCATTCACTAAGTATTGTCCTCCTTCTTCACGATCACCAATGTCGTACATAAAGGCTGACTGACTGTAGAAGCACTTGGTCACTTCCTCTTTCTCAGTGAATCTGGTTCTTCCCCAACGCTTTCCTCGTGGCATGACGTTCTTTGGGAGCTTGTCTTTTCTGCCTCTGGTTGCAGCTTTGGATCTTTCGGATGATGATGGGGATTTGGACTTTTGATCCATGATCAACCTCATGCGCCATATGGTGTCCTTCATGTTCTCATCATCTGGTGTAGTACATTCGTCAATGCCATGTCTTCCACCACAAATGAAACAATATTGAACATCCAGTGCATCTGAAATCAGTTTCTCAAAACGATCACGGATGTCACGCACCTCGGTTCGGCGCTTCTTCGCTTCTGAAGGTTGTCCCCCCATGCCATCTTCCTCCTCCTCAATCTCGATGTCACCAGCTCCGGCATCGGTTTCTCCTGAAGTTTGTTCTGCTCGAGGGCCCCGCGCCGTAGGCGTCGTGGTCTCCTCATCAGGTTCATCAACTTCATCCACCTCTTCATCGCTTGATGAGACCTCAATCATTTCAGGGTGGTCATCGTAGTTGGCTTCTGGGAGCACCGGCATTCTGGTGATCTTCTTCTGCATGAGTAGGTCAAAAATTCCTGCTTCTTTCAAAATGGTAATCACCATGTCATTCTCGACCGGCGGGATGTATGCTTTCCTGGATCGGTTTCGCTTTGTGTTGATGGTGTCGGTAGGTCGACATGAACTGCTGAATAGCCAAAACGACTCTTCCAGTCCTGCGAGGCAACTGTCAAGGTTTGCCCCCCATCCAGCGAACATAGTAGGGAATTGAATACCCAGATCAAGCATTCCAAGCCAGAATTCGAAAATGTCGCCGACATACTCAGTTGTTGCTGTTGGATTGATCATTGATTCGATCTCCTCCTTGGTCAGCACGGTCTTCATGTAGTCATGATAAGCGACGTTTCCACCATCCCAAAGCAGTCTGTAAAACCATCGCATTCGGTGCATTCCGCCTCCGCAATCCTCTGTTCGAGTTTCACGTTGTACAGTGAACTGGGGCAACAGGTCACGTCTGCATTTCCCTTTCACCATGTATGCAGGCATTCGGATGGCACCTCGATGTGATACCTGCTTGAGCACATCGCTTGTAGTCCTGTATCCTGAAAGCATTGCAAGTGTCGCAGTGATCAGGAATCCACGGAGGTCCTTCTCGGCTTCCATCTCTCTCCAGTCAACGCACTCATTGTAGATGTTGAGCAATCTTGCAGCTACTCTTGCATCCTGTGAAAACTCATCCATCCCAATGTCATCAGTACCGTAGATCGCCGCTCTTGTCCAGTTGCTTGCGCAATTCAGGCATCTTGTGCGGTTCTCAGTGCAGGTATTCAATCTCGAATCATTCTTATGAAATCCTTTGCACACATCGCACATCAATTCGGAATCTTCGGTTACTTCGACCCAATGCTCATCCACATCTGTCAGGGGCTCCGGGGTGAATACTCCTCGTCGGATGTCTGACCATGCTCTCCTCTGGACCGCATCCTTCATGTGTTTCATTCCTCCAATGATGTTTGCTGATCCAGCTTGAGCATCTGTGACTTCTCCAGCACGGATGCTGGGAATGACTCGCGGATGTTCTGTGCATCGTTTGATGGTTTCAATGTCAAATCCGGTGTTCTTCACATGGACACATTCTTCATTCAGGTCATGGACTGTATCATGATCCATTGCACAATGTAAGAAGACTTTCTGTCGCATCAATGACTTTTCAAGCATGGCCCAAATGACTTCCTTGCCTTCACCTTCTTTCCAATAAAAGGGTTCACGTCCACAAGCATATATCTGTTTCCAGAATCTTTCATTGGTGGAGTGAATAATGCCCTTTTCCTTCAAGATTCTTGCAAGTTCCTCGGCCATGGATACAATTGAAGACTGTGACCCAAGAAACCGGGCATCTCTCAGAATGTTGACGAAAATTGGAAGATGAGCTGCTTGGCTGATCTCAGTGATGGTCTCCGCCAATTTGGTGACGAAGTCTGCATTTGGCATCAGTATGCGAGTTTGTCCTCTGAAAAGTGCTGCAAAAGAGATCCAAATGTGCACAGTGGCACTTGAAAATGCATTTGCGTTGGATCGTAGGAATGTCAATGCATTCGCTGCCAGTTTCAAGAAATCCTCAGGTTTCTCCAGAGATTCATAGGGAAGTTGGTACACCTTGATGGATGAAAGACCCATGTTGTCAAGTCCAGCCTCGATGTCATTGACGATTCTCGAACTAGATCTCGTTTGGTAAGTCAAATCCGTCAAGATGAGAGCTTTGTTGTTTCTCACTTGTCCTCCCAATTCATCCCATTTGTCTAACCAAGGATCCCCGATGATGAACTGTCCAATCTTGTTTCCCAATTTCTTGAGCTTGGCTCGAATCTCGCCCTCCACGGTCTCTTCAATGCCCAATGTCAACATGGCTAGGACCTCCGTCACTGGATATCCCTTGCACCTGACAAACTCTGTGGTCGTGATGATGTAGTGGTAGAGCTTAAGCCATTCGTAGTCATTCTCATTAATCATGTGGGAATCAAGTTGACCTTCTGTCAGCATGTTGAATGACAAGGCAGCATGAAATGTCAATCTTCTCAAATACTGTTTCCAGATCAAGTTGGATCCATACTTGTGAGTGGTGTGAGGGCCCTCTACGATTGAAAGTACAAAATCCTTGCCAGAACGTAGGAATGCAATTCGCTGTTCCTCACGAGCGTAGTCCTCGGCAGCATGGAGTCGCACTTCCACGGTTGAAGGTTTCCTCCTCTTCATCCAGTCTTCAGTTGGAATCCAATCTTTATCTCTTTCTGGTTCAGCATGACCTTGAGATGTTGCTCCGGGTCCAGATCGGAAAGCTGCATGGGTCGACGAAGACGAGGCTCCGCCAGTCGATGATCGTGGCATCTTCTTCGGTTGTACGCTTGAACTTGATGATTGTTGTGATGCCTTTGGCTGTGATCCCTCCGTAGGAGCGGATGTACTCTGGGCACTGGGTCCAGTTGATGTGTCATCATTCACCCATGAAGGCTCCTCATTGTTCCAGAAGTCAACTTCGTCGGGTCTTCGTCCATCTTTGAAGTTCAGGGGGATATCCCAGTCATCGAAATTGTGCATGTTGCCACCTGTTCCAGCTTGAGTATCGGTCAATGATGTTGTAAAATCTTTGAGGGAACTATGGCAAGCATGACGTTTCTCTTTCTCGGTATATCTGGCCCCTTCATCGGCAATTGAGACGTTGTATCCATGCCCGATCAGGATTCCCAAAGGAATGTCAAAGGCCTTGAGGATCGAGAACTGTAGTTCGGACAATTCTGCTACTCTCGCCAAATTTCCATCTCCTCGGGCGCTGGTCTTGTGTCTCTCAAGGGTCGTGCCGAGGGCTAACAAACACAAGAAATGGTTCTGGGCTGCACTCCTCCCTTTCGGCTGATTGGTTTCAAAAGCAATTACATCCCTCATCACATCCTGCAAGATGATCTGATCTGAGGGGTTCTGCTCATTGTGATACCTCAGTGCATGTCCTAGGTGCCTCATCTGGACTTCAATCATGTGCTTCATTGCTTTTCGATAGCTGTCATTGTCAGATGGAGACTTCGGATTTACCTTGGTCAACTCGTCCATGACTTTGAAGTACTCGGCTGTCCTTGTCACAGCTAACCATGATGTGGCACTCGGATCTGTGTTGAATGATGGTGTTCCTCGATAGATTTGCTTCATGCTTCGGATCTTCGCCTCAGTTTCGGCTGCAGTGGCTTGATCATCAAAAGGTTCGGGAAAATGTCCTTTGGTCAATACGATCCAGAGCTCATCAAGTCTGTCATAGATCTCCTTGTCCATGAAGCGTCCCACAGTCGCATCTTCGAATGGGCATCTGCTTGCAAAGACTTTCACGAATCTCGATCCCTTTGATAAAAACTCCCATCCTGAACACCCCTTCTCGATGTCCTGCGCTCTCTGCAACAACTTGTAGGCTACCTCCAGAGCTTGTGCAGTGGCTTCACTGGTGTGTCTGGAGTTTGCAAAGTATGCTGAGTAGACAACTGCAGGCGGCATACCAAACCTAATCCACTGGTTGGCTGTGTCCTCATCTGAGATCAGTCGAAAATTCGAACCTCGGGTGTCTCGGAATGGTGATGGAGTCTTGGCTGCAATGGACCCTTCGGACAATCCCTTCAGCACCCGTAATGCAACGGTGATTCGGCTTCCGGCAAATTGCCCTACTGAGTTCAGATCCTGTGTATCGGCCATCCCGCTTTGTACAGAATAAAGTCGCACGGACCGTAGGTCTCGTGACAACTGTTCGAACAGCGAAAATAGTTGTACGAACCGTAGGTCTCGTAACAACCAGTCGGAGTCGAATTCAGAAAGCAGTAGACACGAAAATGAAAAGTGCCACGATGAAAGAACCGAAGTTGATGTCAATCTCGAAAAGCACCAGTGCAGTAGCGATCGCTCGAACGAATGGTCAATGGCGTCGAGCTCTCGAGTAGCACAAACGGATGTTGCCACCGACTTGATTGGGTGACTGCGGACATTCTCGGAATCACGAGACATTTCAGCTTTCAGTTGTTCATCACATGCAAGCGGCTTCCAACGTTTCATCACTCTGACGTTCACAAATTGACTATTCCTGATTACATGATCATTGATTCCATTCATGATTATCTTGGCTATCCATTTAGTGTAAACTTGAGTAATGCGAGTTTCCCTACCGGCACACTCTGCATGGTCATGACGGCGATCACATCTTCTATGAAGCTTTGGAAAAGACACCCCCCATGTAACAATCTTCCAAGGTTTCTTGATTGGTTTGGGAGTCTCTTGGAATTGTGATTTCAAGCCATACATGCATCCATCAAATTTGTGCTCATGAGATACGGTTCCTTCTACAAGTTCTGTCATTCTACGGTCCTTCCAGTAGTCACAACCTCTAGGCAACTCAAGCAAGGCTGGTGATCCCATGTTGATAAGTTCACTTAGCACTGCTGCAAACACTTCCCACATCGCCCAGAAGATCTGCTTCTTTGCTTCGATGAGTTGTGTTGTTGCTTCGCTCACCCATCGGTTGATTCGGTTCCATGGTGAACCGCCTGTACATGGACCTGCAAAGAACACTGAATCAAGTTTGGTCCGAAGGCATCGCCTTGCTTTACTGATTCCGTACGGAGAGAGCATGTCGTCATCTTCAGTGATTGGCACGACATGAAACTTCATTTCGTCCTTCATTTTGTTCTGCAAGAACGTAAACCAGTTTCTCTCTTCCGAACATAACAAGACGAAGCATGGGACTGCTTGAGGAACTTCGATCAAATTGATTGCAAGGGAAAACTTCGCAAATTTTGATGTCATCAAGTCACAAGGTGATTTGGAAAATTGAAATTCCAAAGTTCTGTTTTTCTTTTCTCTCCAAAGGATTACCGACACTGTAGGATGGTCAACCTCATGTTTGCCTACTTCAATGTGATATTGATAGGGGACAAAAACATCAGTGATGGGAATAGTTTTCACATCATTGCAATTGGTGCATAGCGTGATTACTCCCTGACTCACTTTACAGTTCTTACCTCCATCTATCACTTCAGCATTGGCGAGCACCCTGAATGTCGATTTTCCAGTCCAAAATTCATTCAACTTGTTCGTTGATTCATGATTGTCGCCCTTGAATCTCCATATGTCTTTGATCACTCGAGTATTGGTTTTGAACTTTTGTTCAGTTTCCCTCTCATCACATATGATCCTAGGGTCACAAGGACAGTCTTCGCAATCCTGTGGTACAAAGTTTTGCCTTCTTGGCGTTTTGTGAATTCGGATCAATGTCTCTTTCCCATCCCACTGCCAATGGTCTTCATTTTTCTTACCTAACACTTGGGATTTTCGGGTGGGTTTTACAAACGGAATGTTATCATTGATGTCCAATTCCGGATGCGTGTGACATAGGCCAGGTGTTGAAGTGGACTGTGGGTGCCCCTTTCCTTCACCCTCACTACATCCTTCACCCTCACTCCCCCCATGAACAAGGCGCATAAGCGTATTGATCACACGTGTGGCTGGCTGAAGGCACTGGTGAATGGATTTCGGGTGTTGAGACGGTGATGTCTGTGCATCTAAAAACAAGGCATCAACCGAGAACATCAGCATCGGTGAATCGGTCAGATGCTGTACACGGTCATGTTGTGTTGACGCACACGAGTCACGTAGTGATCTCGAGTGGGCAGGCGGGGCATGCACGTGCTTTGACGACATCACCCGGTGGGTTGAGGTCGTTGAAACGGATTGTGAAACAGTGTCCGGGATCAACGGCTGCTTGTTAGGCGAATGATACTGAAAACACGCTCGTTCAACCCACTTATCAAATCTGATAGCCTGCTCTGGTGGAGATGCACGGTGTTCGACCTTTGTCCAGGCACCATTGAGAAGAACCCATGTGGATCTCAATACGTCTGGCGGCACAATCAGGCCGGGTGGCTTAGGACGATAAAACACCGGTTGCTTGACGACAAAAATGGGATCCATACCTGGCAAGTATTGTAGCTTCTCTTTACTAGTCAAACCCTTCCTATACACTTCTTTTGGCAAAATAGGGGTTTCCGTGTATGGGAAGTTTGGGATGTCCTCAGTTTTGGATTGGAAAACTTGGCGAGTAGTCATATCGACATCGGTGCTTGGCTGCAACATGTCCAATACTTCTTTGCTCTGCAAGTCCTGAGGTTCCAACAAGTTGATTAGCATACAAGCTTTCTTCCATGCCATGGGATTCTTGAATCCTTTAGTATGGATATCGGCTGCCATTTTGGCTGTAATTTCATAGATCAATACAAAATGATCCTTTTGAAAATGTTCATGCATGGAGGCAATGGAAATACCATGTGTGCGCTCCAAATGACGCATGGTTGGATTCCGTCCTGATCTGACAACACCAATCATACCTTGATTATCGTCATGAAACAGGAGTTGAGGAAAAACTTTGGCTAAGACTTTCCACAGACTTAATGCGGGGATTCCTAGAGTCCTAAGTGCAGTATCTGCAGCCACAATTTCAGCTTCGGGGGTAGAATGACTAACACACCCTTGTCGCTTACTTCCACCAGCAAGTGGGAATCTTGTGAACTTACCTTGGACTTGTAAGTGCGATCCTGAAGTTGATCTCAAGGATTGGGCACATCCAGCGAAATCCGCATCTGCAAATAGTCCTAATGATAAATCTTCAATTTTGTCTCCGACCCATCCTATCATTTTGAGGGACAATGTGGAATTAACATAACACATTAGGTGATGAAGACGGGCGTCATCATCCTTTGTCCATTTAGTCACATTACGTGCTAATGCATTGATGGATCTCAACAGGTCAAACCGCGCAATGCGGGCTGCATAAAGCAGCTTCATCAGCACACTAGCTGCATGCGGAGCTAGATTCCCACGGCTCAGCGTCTCACTGTCTTGCGCAGGACGTGAGTTGCCAGTCTCAGAGAGAACAGGCATATCTGGATCGAAGGAATGTGCACACCAAGGACACTCAACTTTGCGTTTTCCATCGGAAGGAGCTCGATACGGGCTGCTTTTCGTTTCCTCTGGAAGGCTTGGAGTTGATACCTTTTTCAATTTTGTGTCCTTACCAATGATGTCAAGATACTTTTCCACCGATAACTTTAACAATCCTTCCATGTTATAAGTTATGGTCTTGACTTTCTTACCATTATGCAATTGGGTCTCACCTTGGGATAAAACGCATCCTAAGTAAAGTCCCAGATCGGTTTCGGGTTCAATGCGCAGAACAGTGCGCAGCATTTCCCAACCTTTGGCCAGATTTTCGGAGGGCCCAGCAAGCTTAAGGTCATCCACATAGATTACCAACAGCAATTTGAGCTCATCATGAAAATACATAGAAGGCCATTCCTCTCCAATGGGCTTAAAACCAATTTCTTGAACTTTCTTGTCACAATGTTGTTCCCACATCGTGCCTGAATCAGGGTGTCCATACAGGGCTTTGTCGAGTCTTACGACAGGGCGACGGAACTTCCAGTACTGTATCTCCGGAGGCCATGCATCAGTGGGTAACTCCACCCAACACAAAGGTCCCTTCAACTTAGCCTGGATGTAAGCCTGAATCGCATCTGCCAACTTGACGGAGTGCCCAGGAAGACATCCGTAAAAATCTGCCCATCGTGAGGCTTCGAAGGAAGCAGGGGAATTTCCCAAGTCTTGGAAGAATGCTGCCTCCCAATGCTGATTCTTCACCTGATTTCCTAGCAGAACGCCTCTTCCCTTGAATTTTCGTCCAGGATTGTCTTCTGACAGCTGGTAATTCTTTTCCACGCATATGCCATGGACCCTGGCCATGTGTACTTCCTTTTTGTTCTTCTTGGCCTCTGCAACAACGTCGTCGTATTCACGAACCATTGTAAAGTCGAATACCTCTTGATCACGAAGGCCTTTCCACTCCTTGAGCATCGCCTCTTTGGCCTTTGGGTTAGACTCAATCTCAGCTCTGCCCACAGGTCGTGAAACCATTGCATTGAAAAGTTTGCTTCCAAGACCTCCTGAAGGTATCTTGGTTCGGTGACTTTGATTTGATGCAGAAGTACACGGCATAGTTGGAAATGGGATGTATTCATCATCATCAGTGGCTATGTCCTTCACGTTCTTGACGTTAACACATTTGCCATTTTTGATCATTGTCGACTCTCCTGGCGTAGCCATGGAAAACCTCGAAATCTCACCTGACAATGTGCTCCAAACTTCACCACTCCACGATGCTTTTGGGCCACGTCCTTTCTCGACCTCCGACCATTCATCCCATTCAATGAGATATTCCTCGTCGTCCGGGACGTCAGTAGAAGCATCGGAACATGGACTAGCATCAGCATTCCTCTTCACTTTTCGACAATCAATGTATCGTCTTCCATGTACATCGTCATCATCGACTATGTCGTACAAATCAAGATAAGTACTTGTACATGTGATAGGTAAGGTAACTTTGTTCTTCACAACTTCACCAACACCTGCATCGGATTTCTTTGACTTTGAATGAGAGTCATCCTTCTTACTTTCATCACCACCCTCATCGTCCTTGGACTTTGGCTCGTCCTTGTCTTTCTTTGAATCTTTCTTCTCCTTCTTCGCTGCCTTCTTCTTCTTTTCTTCGACCAATCTTTTGGCTTTGTCATCGGCCTCTTTCTTCTCCAACTTCTTCTTCTCGGCTTTGAGGATGGTATTCCGGTCAGATTGAGAGAGTTTGCGCCATTCTTCAGGAGAATAGGTTCCTTTGGGACGCAATGACGTCCTGAACATTCGTCTACCATCATCTCCAATCTTGTATGGGTAACCCTTGACGTTCAACTTGACCTTCTCACCATCGTCATTGAGGTATACCTTCCCATCTCCAGCTTTGCCCTTCTTCCAATGGTCTGGTTGGGCGTCGATCAATTCCTGGAGGGTCATCTCTTCTGGATCTTTGTCTTTGTCGAAGATATCCTCAGGGTCATCAAGAGGCTTCTTTGAGACTTTTCCACCACTTGGTCCAGGTCCACCGTCGTCTCCGTCATCAAGCTCATCATCATCTTCATCTTGGTCATGTTCTTCGTCATCTCCATGAGGCACTTTGGAGGGGTCGCCATCGAGGATTTCTCTTTCTTTCATTCCTTCCAATGTGGTGTTCACCCTCTCATATTCCTGCTTGCATGGAAATGTCAATGGAGTGACCATCTCGACCTTTTCAGTCAAATGAGGTTTGAGAAGACGGTGTTCAGGTTTGCTAGCATCGTCACCAAGATTTTGATGTACGAATTCACTCAGAGGCCATACTTTGTATTGTCTTGACCAATGCATCCCTGGACCAATGTGATACCCTGCAAACACTCCTGGAATAGAATCAGGCCCAAACTTGTGAAGTTGTCCCGCTTCTCTGGTCTTCGGAGGCTTGTAGTTCACACGAGCACCATAGGGAATGAGTTTGCCAGCAAATTCAGATCCATGGAGTTTGCACCAAGCGCTCAATTCATCATCGTTGGGTTCCACGTTGAGTAGATGACATACGCAAAGGATTGCTGTTCTCCAGAAACAAGGTGGTAATCCAGCTTCCAAAAGACATGTAGAAGTAGCTGTGAGAATAAATTGGTTCGTTCTTTCGGCAATTGAATTGGTTTGAGGTCTTCCAGGTAACGAATGATCAATTGGTATCTTCATCTCATTCATGGCTTCAATGAATTGAGGAGCATGATCAGAGTAGGCCTGTCTGACCTTCTTGGCGCCGATGAACTGTTTCACTGCTCTAACTACATCATCTTTGGTCATTCTATCAGATGGATAAGCACCAATGATTCCTGTATAACAGTCTCTGACAACCAACACTTCCTTCTCGAGGACCAACACGTCATCATGGACTTTGGATGTGTCCACCGCATCAAAGGTAATGAGGTCGCCAAACTTCTTGAGTTCCCTTTTGTATGCACCACGACGAGTCTTGAAGTGCTTCATCTTTGCTCGAATGCATGAGTCGCAATATGGATTCTTGTATCTGTGGGTCAACTTGTGATTCAAGCTATTAGCTTCCCTCTTGAGTGTTCCTCTTTTGGCAACCCTAGATTCACCTTCAACAACATCGATTTCGATGTCATCTTCATCTCCTTCAGCGGCATCTTCAGGAGCACCATGACCGTCATCTTCAAGGTCAGTCTCGTCCCCAGGAGGATCGCCAAGCGGGGTTCCTGGTTCGTACTCGCCGCCCTCAGGTGGTTCTTCTTCCTCTTCTCCAGGAGTTGCCGAATGTTTCTGCCGGTTCATTGTTCTTCTCTTCTTCTTCTTCTTGAGCTTCTTGACGTGTCGGGAACAATTGTGATCCTCAGTCGATGTCTCAAGACCACTTTCTCCATCGAGATGTACTCTTCGTGAGGATTGACCAATATTGCTAATAGTATCGTCGAAGTCATCGACTCCAATTTGAGAGTGTGTCAAAAGGTCATGGATCTCCGATGCATGATGGCATTCATGAGGAGTGCATTCATATGTTCCAAGATCAACATAAGGAATGTTATCGTGGATTGTCAGGTCGATGCGCTCACCATCCTTTGTGATCAAGAAAGGCATTTTACCAGAAGGCCATACAAAGGAGTATCCCTCTTCCATGCATCGTTTCCCAAGAGACATCACGGACGGAGTGTCGTCCAGTACATAGGCATGAGAGGTCACATCGAAGGTTCCCAGGTCAATCTCTGCTTCCGTCTGAGTAGCAGTTGAACCGTTGGCTGTGTGGAACATGATAGGATCACAAGTTCGTTGCTTCAGGTTCATCCTTGCGGCTTTCCTTGCAGAAATCAAATCGTGTCCGCTGCCAGAATCCAGGATGAATCTACGATCTTTGGTTTGTACTGGTAATGAAATGCACATCATGTTCTTGGACTTCATGAGGGATTTTCCAGCTTCATGTTCAACAAGCTCTTCAATGAAAGTCAAGTCATCATGATTATAGTCCAGTTTGATCAACATGTCGAACTTGGGGCCAATGATGATTCTAACTTCATCAACGAAACGATGGAGTCCACATCTGTCCATTATGATAGCCTTGGCCCGTGCTCGGACTGAACCGAGGGTGTTGTCGGACTTGGACTGATCGTCGGTCAAATCATCAACTTTCCAGAAGACATATTGCTTGTTGGGGTCACGATACATACGTTTGGGTAGTCCCTCCTGGTAGTCATCAATGGCGATCTCGTGCACCTCAGGTTCCAGATCAAATGAGATCCTGCGATCATCAGAAGACTTCTTTGCGCTGGCTATCCTCGGTGAGGTATAATCCATAGAATCTTCATTGTCGCTATCAAAGAAGGAATCAATGGTAATGGGAGTCGCCTTCTTCTTTGGTGTCTTCTTGCTGGTTCTCTCTGAGGATGCTGAAGGCGATTTATCTGCATGCAGGAATTTACATTTGCTTCCGAACTTGCAGGTACCCTCTTGCCAATTCCAACATACCTTCTTTTTGGGTCCAGCTGAAGATGAACTTCCTCTACTTTTCCCTCTTGATGAATCTCTACTTCCGCTTCTGCCTTTCTTACCTTTCATCTTGGCATCGTAGACCTTCTGAGAATGACTGTAAAGACATTTGTCACCTTTGTTGCATCCTCCTTTATTGAAGAAGTAGTTACAGAAAATCTTCTTCTTGTCAACGGGTGAAGATGATCTTCCCTTCCCACCTTTGCCTTTCTTGTTGTTCTTGTCGGCATGGGATTTCGGAGAAGGTGTAGGAAGTACCGATGCAGCTTCACTCTTCGCTTTCGCCTTAGGACGTTTGGGAGGATCACCTGTAGACGATGCGGCCGCTTCATTCTCCTTCTTGGTCTTGACGGGAGCGGCAGGTTTGTCTGCATCTTCTAAGGCAGGTGTCGTCTTGTTAGAGGACAATGACAGTTTCACCGCACGTTCTCTATCTTTCAACAGTCGTTCTTGCTTCCCTCGTGCTATGTATCCCTTGATCATACCAGTTAGGTAAGCATAGGTCTTCTCAGGATGCCCTTCATCAAAGGTTTTGTATCGGTTGATATCGAAGGCCATGAGCTTTGAATGTTCAATCTTCCGGAACAACGTGTCACGCAGGGAATTGTTGGAAGGCAGATCATCATGTTTCATATTGTATACGATGTCAAGCCACTTGTTGTAGAAGGCCTCAAGTTGGTCATCTCCATAGTAGTTGAACATATACAAATGATGGGCATTGTAGAGAACTTCAGTGTGGTCAGGTGACTTGAAGCTAATCAATATCATTGCAAATAGTTCTCGTCCCTTGATGAAGTCCCCACTCCTCCCATACAATTGGTTCTTCATGGACATGTCATACTTCACTTGCATGGACTTGTCCCCAGCATTGTCAATGACTTTCCTCAAGGCGTTGGAGAGCTTGGCATCAATGGATTGGAATCTCACATCAGGAGCTTTGGCCAGCGCCTCCAAGTCAGGTTGATCTGCAAGACACGGAGCTAACCACGCTTTCCAATCTTCATAGTTTCGATCTCCACTTGCAACGCAAACTTCATGAACGACACTTCCCTTCCAGGATGAAAGTTCAGTGGTCTTAGGCCAGGGTTGGAGGCTGATCTTTTCGGCTTCTCTTAGAGATACGGATGACTTGGATCTATCCCTTTCAAGGTTCTCCAACTCCTTGACATTTGTGTTGTACTCGTTCCTGAGCTTCTCGAAGGCTTCAGCTTCTGCTCGATATTCCTGCTCTTCATCATTGGCACGATCTTCAGCTTGAGAGAAATTGTTCTTATAGTAATCTTTACGATCTTCCATCTTCTTCAACTCATCTTGAAGATTTCGAACTTCAGCGTTCCTCTCTTGCTTCATCTCGTCCAACTCTGCTTTCAGTTTGGCACACTTTCTCTTCACATTCATTCCGAGGCATGGCATTACTGGGGTACCCATGTAATGTAGTCGGTCTATTCATTAATGAAGAAGAATGAGCTTGGTTTTCCAACTTCAGGGCAGCAATGGTGCTCGACATCTCTTCTACCTCAGCGTAACGCTCATTGGCCAATTGATGCATCTCGGTCAAATGGCTTTCAGGAATGGAATAGTCAGTCGCACCTTTGATCACGAGTCTTCTGTCGTTCAACATCTTGATGGACTTACCTGCATCCCTGTGAGCACGCTCAAGAGAGTCCTTTTGGGCTTCAAGTTCAGTATGAAGGCGAGCAATAGCTGTATCCCTGTCATTGATTTCATTGTGCAAACTGTCAAACAAGGTACTCGTCACATTCGGATTGTTACTCATGTGATCGATCTTGTTCAGAGCATCTTGATATTTCTTACCAGTTTCATCAAAGTTTCGCTGGAATACTTTGAGCAGGTCCTCAGTATCAATGAGTTCAGATCTAGTTCTGCAAGTACAACTTGTCAACTTCGGCCTTGGATTCTTTCAAGCTGTCACGTTCACGCACGGCTTGCATGTACATCTCATAGAGAGGTCCTCCATGCGGTGATCTGCTTGGTGATGATCTTCTGGCTTGTTGACAGGAAAGTTCATGATACTGATTCTTCGATTCAGTCAGTTGCTGTTGCATTCGATCTAAAAGACTTTGTTTCATGTGTAGTTCAGAACGTAGTCCCATTATCCTCATGTCCCGCATGCCACCTGATTCAGCTAGAGATTCTTCAGAAACCCTGTTCTCAGAAATCGCTAGTCGAGATTGTAAGTTCTCACTGTGGATCACCTGCAATCGAAGCTGCGATTCTTCCAAAGCTAAGTGATGTTCACATTCTGCATAACGGTCATGTTCAGATCTTATGTTACTACGGAACTCCTTCATGATCTCGTCCCTCTTCATGTCAGCAGCATCTAACTCAGTTTCCAGTCGCCTGACGTTCATGGCCATGGTGTGCTTCATCGTCTGGTTCTGATTGGCAACCTCGAGCATCTCGATCTGTAAAGCACATGTTTGGTCATTAGCGTAGCCGACTGCTAGAGCTTCTTGCTTGGCATTCATCTCTGCGTTTTCCAGTTCCAGTCTGAGTTGATTGATGTGAGCATTCGCATCAGCGCCCACATGTACCATAATTGCGTTTCGCTTGTCCCATTTGTTCATCGAATTCCGAACGTAGTCGTGAATATTTGAATTCCAAATGAGATGCAGCTTCATTCGACATAGTCTGATACCTTTCCAACTCTTCGATCCTGTAGGTCGCACCTTCATCTTCTTGTTGTGCAGCCTGTAACTCGAAGTTCAGCATCTGGAGTTGTTCGGTCATCGACATCATCTCTTGATGAGTGGTGCTTTCCAGGAAATTAAATTGTTGATAGGCATATGCTGTCGTCTCGCTCAGTCTTGCCTGAAGTACAGATTCTTCTTCAGTGGCCCTTTCCAGTGATGTCTTGTACTCAGATAATTC
Source organism: Cladocopium goreaui (assembly GCA_947184155.2). Lineage (NCBI taxonomy): Eukaryota > Dinophyceae > Suessiales > Symbiodiniaceae > Cladocopium > Cladocopium goreaui. Next base: position 809,014 of record CAMXCT020005001.1, on the reverse strand, counting down.
ACTTTGATAGGCAGTGAAGATGTCGCTACCACTTGACGGGGCGTTCACTTGTTGATAAGATCCTGTCCCTGATGGAGTAGCGTCCTGAATCGGTGAAGGCGGATTCGACGACGTAGTCTTTGCCTTGGTCCTTGGAGTCATCGGAGGCGACAATTGTCGTGCAGATGATCTTCTCTTTCCAGGTGTGCTGTCCCTATCTTCAATTGCTTGCATTGTCGAAATTTGTCTCCCTCTAGGAGCAACCAGAGGTCGCCTGGGTAGGCTTGTTCTCAATTCAGAGGCATCGCTTCCACCAGTGTCAATACTCTGTGAAGAATTTGACTGCGTGCCGGCAGCTGGTGCAACGGCATGTCCAGAGAAAGAAAATGCATTATCGCTGCTATCCTGTTCAGTCATCTGTAAGGCCCGCGGCTACCCGCTCGTAGGCTCCGTACGAGACCTACGGCTGATAACCTGCGAATCGGCGATTGTATGTCCGATTATGTCCTGATACTTGGGGTTGAAGTAAATGCTTCAGTGACGGCTTCACTAGGATTGCGGCTTCCGCATGGCAGATCTTTGTTCTGGAGCTGCAGTGGGGTCTTGAGCCAAAAGGGCGATTGTCACAACCCTTTGGCTTCGAGTCTTAGAGTGAATTATGTGATAATGTACATTGGTCCGTAGCTTACACTCTATTCGCACATTATATTATATTATATGTATGTCATTATATAAAATTACATGTCATCACTATATGTGATTCTATATTAGTATTAGTGTGTAATAATATATGTATCTTATTGTATTTGTATTTATATTATATACACGATTATCTATGTATATGTATATGCGTGTAGAGAACCAGTAAACCTTTGGGGGGATCCAAGAGGCTCATCCAGAAGATCTGGGAAAATGACGGACAAACAAACTGGGGATATAATAAATATGTAAATATATATTATATTATTATACTATAATAAATCTATAATAGATAAATATATATATATAATATATAAACACAAATTACCCATCAAAATATGGGAAATTGGCTAAACCTGGAATCCAGGAGAGAAAAATACCGTGCTGCGCAAGCTTAAGCGCTTGCGTCGGACTAGTCCTTGGAGGTGTACTCTTCTGGCTCATCTTTACCTGCAGAATGGGATCTCAACAGCTGGATGGTGGGCCTTCCATGGAAAATCCCCAAAAAGAAAATGGATGATAACTGGGGGTAGCACCATTTCAGGAAACCTCCAAATATGCATATAATATTATATATATATAGAATCCACTAAGTGAACGTTGCCCAGGTCCCTAGGTCCCCACCGCCTTCAAAATGGGGCCAAGGTGCTAGCCATATCAGTTAAGCCAGTGCCACGCCCGCTCCCAATGCTCCCAATGCTCCCAGCCTTTGCGTTGATGGGTGGTGCCCTTCTGACCCTCCTCCACTTTGTCCTTCTTTCTAGCACGTTTCTCCTGATCTTTGGCCTGCTCCACAAATCGCGCAACTCAAAAAAACCAGGCCGTGAAACCCGTGAAACTCGCAGACTCGAGAAATATTTCACGAAGCCCGTTCTGGATTTCTCAAGAAACTGTGGATAATTTCTCTTCAAGTAACAAGATCCTTGTCGAATTCGACACTGCGTCAACCTTTCTGTCCCATCCCAGTCTTCAGCCACCATAGTGCCCAGTGCGAATCTGCAACAGTTGGATCTTCCAAGTGCTAATTCAAATGAACTATAGTTGCAGGCACTTACAGAATGAATAGTTGTTTTTCTATGAATACAAGAGTTGATGTTTATCAGTCATTAAAACTATCTTGTACTATATTCATCTATATTCTTCTCTACAAGCAGATGGGCCTTGAGATATTAGTTTACCAGTTAGTAAATATAGATTAGTTTACTGTAGTTATTCATTATGGTTATCTCATATTATCTCTATGATACTATGGGTATACCAGGCCCAGTTCTTCTTTTTGTTACCCAGTTGGCCCAGTGCCTTGTTCTCGGCCTCTTTGGCCTTAGCGACTTCGGCCTGGTCCGTTTTGTGGCGGCTTTTTCACCAGAAATGAATGATAAACCAATGAATATATGATGTAAATTATAGTTAAATATAGTTAAATATAGTTAAATGATATACTGTATATATATATACATGATATTATGTGATAATAAAGGTATGATTATGTATCATGTAATGATATCAGATGAAGTGTTTTATCTGGCAATAAATAGGAAGTGTCCAAGAATGAGGGAATGATTTGGAACTACATGGCAATACATACACCTAATTCATCACAATTTTGATGTGAAAATAGGGAAAATCAGGCAAGTTCAACCATGGGACGGAATGGCACAACAAGCCGCAAGGAATAGAGCTGCACCACTACCCATCTGATCCCATCTGATCCCATCTGCAGTTTCACAACAACCATCCTCCCACGTCGCCGGCGAGCCTTCTTTTCACGCTCCGCCAACTTTTCGGGCGTGATGAGCCATCGCAGCATCTTCCTGTAGCAGGGAAGTGCCCCAAATCGAAACATCTACCAAAAGATGCCAAAAGTCTAAAGATAGTTGCCTTTGGCAATCAAACACAGCAAGGTAAATCATCCACGAACTGATACAAACAAACCATTTTCCCTAGCTCTGTCGGATTACCAGAGGGCAAGTGGCTTTGGAACTCCCAAGACTTGCATAAAGGATTTGTTCTCAGTTCGAACAGTTTGAACAGGCTTACTGGAGTTTCTGTAGTGGACCGCAACATAATTTTGGAAGGAAAGTAAATTAGTTTGTCTTGTGATGTGGAACTTAGACCGTCTCCATCTGCCTTCTCGATCATGGACAAACAAACCAAACAAGTTTTTGTTTGGTTTTGAGTCTTGGTACTCAGTATGCCATCGAATACCATCCTATACCACCTCCCAATGGCTAATGGTCTAATGGTGACATGTTGTAGCTTAAAATCAGTGATCAAACTCTTTGGAGGTCCCAAGTCCCAAGAGATCCTTAAAAAAACTTCGTATCCCATCCCTTCCGGCCTCTCTCGGGCCAAATCTTCGTCACCATCCTCGCTGCCGCTCTTGTCGCTGTCGTCGAAGGAGGGTTCAGAGTCGCTGTCCTAGCGAGGCCAACTGCTGGTGTCGCTGAGGAGATGGGATACAAACTGGCGAAATTGAGGAGATCGGATCCAAAAATGATGGGTTCGACAGAGATTAGAGATTAGATGCCCTACGCATCACCTGACTTTCATGGCGGTCCGTAATCTGCAGGCAAGATGCTGCGAACATGTTCTAACAAACACCGAATCAAACCCGTCTTGGCACATCTAGAGGAACTTCTAGAACAGCAGCATGGATCAATTCCACCTGTCAGCACCTTCCTCATTAAATATGGCCGTTGTATAAATTGGGAGTCAAACGGTGGCTGCTGCGCCGAGGATCCGAAGAATCGCTGCCACCAGTGTCCGAAGAGCTGTCCGACGAATCACTGTCCTCACATCCATGCTGGTTTGGGGGTCATCCTCTGCCAGGTACCATGACCACCTCTAGAACTGTCAGTATCACCGTGGAGAATAATAGTGATGATATCATCATCATCATCATCATCATCATCGAAGTACCACCTACAGTAAATATGAGACACCACAGGCGCCACGGGCGAATGGGGTCATTTGCAGATAGATCCAACTTCTGGGAGTCAAGATGAGTCGACCAGTTTGATCTGTACATTGGTTTTTCAAATTGATTATTGTAATTATAAACATGTTGGTGGAGTATTATACTCTTTGATCAATCATGTTCATCAAATTTGTTCACCTCAGATTGATAAACATTGAGAATCACCCTGAGTTGATGTGAGAATCCCCTGATCAAATTCCTTGTATTTCTTTTGGAGCATGTACATAGCAAAGTGTCATTCACTTCTACGGAATGCTAAGCAAGATTGCACCATACACCATATACTATCATATATATATACACATATACATCTTGTGTATATATATATGTATTATACATATATATATATATATTATACACACATATGTATATATATATATTATACATATATATATATATATATGTGCGTGTAATATATCATCTATATATCATCTATATAATATACATATATACTTGGATCAATCCAAAAATTCCCAGGTGTTCAACCCCACGTGATATCACGATTTCCAACCGATCCCGTCCGGGTCTGTCCAGAGCCAAATTTTGAGAAACACCCTGGTGAAAACATGTCTTGATGTTGGACAAACCCACATGTTCCAATAAGATCAATAGTAATCAATAGCAAAATATTTATATATGATCTACATATATATAATTACATACACATACATATACATATACATATGTATATATATATATAATTACATACACATACATATACATATACATATATATATATATATTTATTATTATCCCATCATATCCCATCCCATCCCACCATGCCAGAGCACGGAGTCACTACTGGAGTCACTACTGGAGCTGCTGGAGTCACTCTCAGAGCTCCCGGAGGCGGAATCCTCGGAACCAGCTGCCTGGCTGGCCTCGGATGTGGGATTCCACGGGTTGACTCCCGGAGACTGGGAAACCCAATCTGGAAACTCTGGAAACCCAGCCCCACTCTGGGGACCCTGGTTTTTCATAGGAGATGAAAAACCAAGCCCCCTCACTTCGGAGAATTCCAGGATCCAGCACTCCGAATCAGGTTAAACTCAGAATGGGAAGTTTCCCTTTCAAAAAGAGTTAAAAAGGAGCTTCGAATCTAAGACTTCAAAAGCAAAAAAGAACATGGACAAACTCCTGCTTCTGATAACGATTTTACCATCACCCAATCTAATTACTAGTGGGGCATCCTCATTCTCTCAATCTTTTTTCTCCAAACCACAACCGCCTCGCACCTCGCTGGCAGAGTCTGCGGCTTCCTCTTCAGACTGGAAATCCTCGGGGTTGGAACGCAGCTGCGTCAGGTCGTCGGCGTAGAGCTTGTTGCCCTTCTTCACCTGCAGACATCGAAAACATCTCCCTGGCAGCTGAGTTGAACAAGCCTTTTTTGAGCTGCAGTGAACATGATTCAACATGCCATGATGGGGGAAAAAAGAAAAGCCAAGGGATGTGGAGGCATTGGGGATTTGATGAGGGGTTGAGGCGACCTCTGAATCGGAGCAGTTCAAGGCCTTGGAGCGAAGGGTGTTGAAGGCCTTCGCTTTGTTCTCTGGCAACTTGTTGCCCTTGGACTTCTTCTCCTGCAGACTTTGGTGATTTTTGTGATTTGGGTGAGGCTTGAGATGTAGAAGGTGCTTCACTTCAGCAGGCTTCTTGATCTAGGACAAGGCATGAGAAGGCATGTTTTTTTTAGAACGACTTTAAAAAAATTAAAGAATTGCTCCAGAAGGTCTTGACACAGTTTGAGAATGATTGAGATGTGATGTGAAACAAGTGACAAATGCTCTCCTGGATTTCGGCGTGAGTTTTCCTTGGCAACGGGCAGTCAAACCCCGGCTGGAATCAAGCCACAAACAGCTTTAGCATGCTTTAGCCATAGCTAAGTCACGGGATTTTGAAAGCTGAATTCATCATATTTTAGAGGCCCATCACATCACGTTTCCAACAACTTGTTCAACGGAACGTCCCGCTATCCTACTTAAATAGCTGTGTTTCACGCTGCTGACGCCGGGTGGCTCAATGTAGTCTTCCAATGCGCCAATGGCTTTCACAAACTGCTTAGGAGGACCACCATCCGCTTCCACCTGGCGTGTTAGAGCCATCCCCGCTGCCCCGCCCCCTGGATCCCCCTGGCACCAAAGAAAAAGACATGGCCAGATATGTCTGAAATCGTATCTATGTCCAAAATCGTCGCCAAAAACATAATGGGTGCAGTAGCCATGTCCTGAACATCAACAGAAAATCAAATTTGCTGTGGTCCTTCTGTTGGGTTCTTCCCAGCTGTTCCACTGTTCCCCCCGCCTGGGTGCGGAGCTTTTCTAACATTTTGATCAATGCCTCGTAGTCCGTAATGGTACTAGCAAAATCATCGATCTTCCTGGGCAGCTGATCATCACCAAAAAAAACTTGGCACAAAATGGAGGTACCAGACTCCAAGACTTGGAGGTTGTTTTGAAATCATATGGATAATACAATCCTGTCACTATCTGTCAATTATTTTGGTAGGTTTGGGTGATGCGAAATCACAAGATTGATTCGCGGACACGTGAGCGTGTCCAAAATTGGGGACGATGGTCCAATAACACGACCAAAACACAGAACGCAAAACGTACGTTCCGGAACGCGTGTTCCGAACGCAGGGGTGTTTTTAGTGGTTTTATGGATCCCAGAAGCCTCCGAATCCTTTTTTTGCTCCCTGCAAAAAGGATCCACTCTATCACATGGCCTGCACAATTCTATTTAAATCAGGCAAAAAAATGATCCGTCTTTGGCCTGCCCAGCGCTTTTTAAAGCCGCTAAAAAAGGATTCCGTCTTAGGCCTGCCCAACCCAAGGCTTTTTGTCCGAACGGTTCTTCTCA